>ML243298.1:0-46552 GCA_005239495.1 Nicotiana undulata
ATGTACAGCTTTATGTATAACGCCCAAGTACAGGGCGCTATACATAGTTATGTATTTTTTTTTTCCACTTATTTTTGTTCTTAATGTTTATTTTTGTATTATTTTAGTTTCCAATGGTTGATCTCTTATTTAGTTTAAATAAGATTAAATTGGTTCTCTAATATTGGTAAAGCAACATCTTCCCATTGCAAATAATAGTAAAACATGAACAAGTTTATGACTAAAATAATATATATACGTCTTTAAAATTAAATACCACTCACTTTAAATCTAATTTTGAGCATTCATTGTTTTGATTAAAATACAGTTGTACTTCTATAGTTTATCATATTTCTTAATTCATGGGAATTGAAGATTATATGTTATTCTATAGATTACTGTCAGTGTTTGTCCGTTATTTTGTACATATTTCTTCAAGGTCACAAAAATATGGAAAGAACGCCCGATCAAGTGTCGTAAAAATTTGATTTTGGTAGCAAAATATACGCCCATCAAACTCAGTTTGTATGTTACACCACGGGTAATTTTAAAAAACTTCATTTATCTTTTTCTATTCCTAGAAGGAGTGAACTTATTCTACTTATGTTCTAGTTTTAACTTAACGTTAGTTTTAAGAGTAATTTACTTCTCATTTGGAAAGGTGAAACTAGAATCTCAATGTCATAAGTTTACTCTTTTGAAAATGGCAGATAGAATTGATAAAAAATTAAATATAAAATTAAAAAAATATTTTTTTTGTTATAAAACAATAAAATAAGAAGAAGAGTATTGCACAGAAAAGTAGAGACAAAATAGTCACAACCAAATTCCCAACCCTCGGGATCGTGATGGCGCCTAACACCATTCTTGCTAGGCATGCCAATGTTAGAGGGATTCAACATTTAAAACAATTAAAACATAATACGAGGTCTAATCAGCTACTGCTCAAAAATCAACTCTGACTGGAACCTGAATCTGTACAAGAAGTGCAGAGTGCAGTATCAGTACAACCGACCCCATGTACTGGTAAGTGCCGAGCCTAACCTCGACGAAGTAGTAATGAGGCTACGACGGAGAATTTATAATATAACCTGTTTACAATGTATAATAAAGCAAGAGGGAAATACTAAACTAAATAAAACAATAACTTGCAGTAAATAATTAAGAAACTCAGCTATCTTTTCAAATCTAAGCTATAACCAATCCTTACGAATATTTCTAAGTTACAATTTCAAATAACGACAAGAGCATAATATGAAAACAACAAAATAAAACAGTGTGTATTCCAGTTTCCGTCATATGATGAGTAAAACACGAATATCCTCCCTTACTAATCCTTGTTGGGGCGTGCAACCCAATCCCACCTATCCACCCTTATTACTCCTCAATATATCATCCTTATTTCTCTTGTTGCGGCGTGCAACCAGATCCCACCTGTCACGACCCAAAATCCATTAAGGTCGTGATGGCGCCGGACACCACTGTCAGGCAAGCCAATCATTAAATGGTTAAGTTACATTCCTGTTTTAGTATTTGGAAATCGTTACTTTTCATTTCATTACAGAATAATCGAATAAAATCCGCTAAATAAATACAATAGTTTATCAATCCATTCTAATAAAATATATCCCAAACACATCCCAGAACCCGGTATCACAAGTGCATGAGCAAATATCTAGGAATTATACATGTACTATAATACTTGTCCGGAATACAAACTGGACAAGGAATTTAAAATAAAGTTACAATACATCTGAGGGAGACTCTGCCGGCTGCGGGTCGTCTCCGGATGGTGCAGATCGTCTAAGTCTCCAAGTCAGCCACATCACTGCGTCAAGCAGGTCCACTAGCTATGAATGTACCTGTGCAATAAAAATGCACAACAAGTGTAGCATGAGTACGAAAACAACGTGTACTCAGTAAGTATCCCACCTAACCTCGAAGAGGTAGTGACGAGAGTTCGAACTTGACACTTGCTAGAGGTCAATGTAATAAAAATAAAGGGTGACACTAAGCATGAATATCATAGGCAATTTAATAAGTAGTGATAAGGAATAGCAACTTCTTTTACATTTAATACCTTAAATCTTCGTCATTTCAGTTGACAATTTATAATTCCCAGGCCAGTAAACAAGAAATAATCACATAAAGTATGCAACAATTATCATGCGCAAGAAATGTCGAGGGTCGAACGGCGCTGACCAACAATAATAAAATGTGCACTGCCGAAGGGTCGAACGGCTCGAACCATAGATGCATCTATTTCCCTGCTCACGAATCGATCATGCGACGCAGTCATATATAAATAATAGAGTTATCCTGCTCGCGAATCATACATGCGACTCAGGTACTCATAGATACACATATTCACACAATAAATTCACATTTTTATCAGGAAATCAGTTATTCAAGGAAGTGGTAAAATTCTCTTTTAATGGACACGAAGATAGTATTTAAATCCTTTCTGGGAATTCATTTGCTAAGTCCGAGGAGGTTTTAAATATTATAAACTTATCAGTAATTTTACAAGTACGGCTAATAAAGCATACTTTATCAGGAGAAACAATTATCCAAGGAAAAATCAATCCTCTTTCTAGATGATTAAGAAAAAAACTTTAATCGTCTTAGGTATTCAATTACTAATTCGATAATATTAACAGGCTAATATCATTGGCAAGAATACAAGTACAACAAGTAAAGCATACTAGTGGTTCCTAGACTACCCAGACACAAGCATAATAGTAGCCACGCACGGACTCCCGTCACCTCGTGCGTACGTAGATCCCACATATAGTATCACATATTCAATTAGTTCACCTATGGGGACAATTCCCCCTCACAAGGTTAGAAAGGAGACTTACCTCGCTCCGAAGATTCATAACCGGCCTTCAAGCCCTTCCGACGACTCCAATTGATTCACAACACCCCAAAAGTATCCAAATAACGAGCAACCCAATGAAAATATATCCTAATACACATAACCATTCAGTTCATATAAACTCTTAACTCCATTCGAAAAGTTGACAAAATTTCCCTCCGGCCCACGTGCCCGGATTCCGAAATTTCTCGAAGATAAACTCTACCCATACCCTTACGAACACAATTATATAATTTACGCTAATTTTCATGCTTAATTTCATGGTAAAATTCCAAAATACCAAATTCTAGGTCTTCTTCCAAATCCCATAATTTTTCACAAATTACCACACTTAAATCCGTACCTAAACCATGTATTTAACTTGAAATGAGTTGGAACAACTTACCTTGTGATGCTTGAAGAAAATCTTCCCTTGAAGCTCTCCACAATCGCCCATACCAAATGAAAATAGGAGAAGAATGGCCAATTTCCCGTTTTTAAAACACTGCACTGCCTCCAGTCCTTCTCCACCTGCGGTCTCCTAGCCCGCACTTACGCGCCCGAAGGTGCGCCAAAATCCTCCGCACCCGCAGCTTCCTCCTTCCAAGTTGGGCTCCACACATGCGCTCCTTTAACCGCATCTGCGAAAATAACCTCGCACCTGCGTCCCCCAGCCAAGCCACCCTTTTCCGCTTCTGCCACACCACAGTTGCACCTGCGGCGCCGCACCCGCGGCCAGAACCTTGCAGGTGCGGTCACACCAGATGACAGCAGCCTCAACTTTCCTCCAACTCCAAATTTGATTCGTTAACCACCGGAATCCACCTGAGGCCCCCAGGATTCTGTCCAATTACACCAACATGTTCCAAAACATAATGCGAACCTGCTCGAGGCCTCAAATCACATCAAATAACATCGAAACAATGAATCGCATCACAATTCAATCTTTATGAACTTTGAAATTTCAAACTTCTACATTCAATGCCGAAACCAATCAAATCACGTCCAATTGACCCCAAATTTTGCACATAAGTCACATTCAACATTACAGACCTGCTTCAACTTTCGGAATCATATTCCGACCCCGATATCAAAATTTTCACTTCCGGTCGGATTTCTCAAAAACCTTAAAATTTCTATCTTTAGCCAAATGACTTCAAAATAACCTACGGACATCCGAATTGACTTCCGATCGCGCCCCCAACTCCAGAATCTCCATACTGATCTATTCCTAGACTCGGAATCCCAAACGGACATCAATATAACTGAAATGCACTTCAACCCAAACTTATGAAATTCCTTCTAAAATGCTGACTTCTACAATATATGCTGAAACGCTCCCGGGTTATCTATATTGGTAAAAAAGAGTCTCACGCATATGATAATCCTTGGTGACTTAGCCGGCTACGTGGACCAAGGAAAACCTGACAGCTAGATATAATTCTACAAAGAGGTACGGAACAAAGAGGCACGGATCAATAAACCTACGGGTTAATCAACTACGGGAAACTCAACCTAATTGAGACAAGAAAGAGACACGGTCAAAATAAATCCGGATAAAGCTACGGGCAGATTTAGAGATCCTCAATTAATGACTCACACGTTACACAACCGTCACGCAACAATTACGGTTACTCTTTGTAACGTCCCATTAATGTAATAATTAGTCATTAAAGAGCTATCATTGTAAGAGGTAGACATTATATTAAGAAATTCCCTATATAAGGGAAGGAAATATAACTTGCCAAGGACATCTGAATGACGAATAAAATACACTTTACTTTTCTGAGCATTTTATCATCATCATTGACTTATTCTTCTTTACTTAATATTATTTCCTTGATTATCAGTAACCCGTGTTCGTCCTAAAAATAGCTTTGGTCAAAGGATCTAATTCTTTGGTTAAACAAATTGGTTCCGTTACCGGGAAATCTGGTAATCTTTGTTTTCTTTTTAAAGCGATATCCTCTAAACTATGTCGAATCCCAACGACAATAACCAATAGAGAGATAGGATTCCATCACCTCTTCCATCCCCAAGAGGTTCAAGGGAACAATCCCAAGAGAGATCCAACAACAACAACGATAACAACAACAATGATAAAACAGTAGAACAAGATCATGTAAAGCAAATGATTGCAGAGTATGTGAGTCAAGCTTTGCAAGAATTTGCAAGGCGATTACCGGCGGCATCACCTACATCACTGACACCACCTCCTAATAACACAATTACCGTGGAAAATCCTCAGTCTGGGTTGGTAAACTCAGCAAGGGATGACACTTCTAACGAATCTCTCGAAACGAGACCAGGTATGACTAATAACCCTGAATTACAAAATTTACTACTAACCTTGCAGAAACATGTGAAGGAACAAAACGATCGAATCGAGCAAATTCCTGGAGTACCACCTGTTATCAAAGGCATTGATGTTGATAGATATTCTCAACAACATTGGAAACCAAGCGCAACACCCTTGCCTATACCCAAGAAGTTTAAAATGCCAGACGTTCTTAAGTATGACGGAACAACTGACCCACGCGACCATGTGACTGCTTTTACCACCGGAGTAAAGGGCAGCGACTTAACAAAATAAGAGATTGAATAAGTCCTTGTCAAAAAATTCGGAGAGACGCTTACCAAATGAGCCCTAACCTGGTATTCTCTTCTCCCTGAAAATTCAATTGATTCTTTTGCTGAGCTTGCAGATTCTTTCATAAAAGCACACTCTGGTGCACAAAAAGTCGAGAAAAGAATGGAGGACATATTTAAAATAAAGCAAGGAGACACGGAACTACTCTGTGAATTTGTAGACAGGTTCCATCGAGAAAGAATGCAACTACCAAGGGTCCCTGATAATTGGGCATCCATGGCATTTACATGTAACCTAAATGACAAAAGCTCAGAAGCCACGAGGAGACTCAAAGAAAGCTTGAGAGAATTCCCAGCTACAACGTGGAATGATGTTTTCAACAGGTACAGTACTAAACTTCGGATAGAAGAAGATACCATTGCTCGTTCAAAATATGAAGATCGTACCAGATCCAGACGTTCCGAATCGGAATAGGAGATCAAGTAAAAATAGGTACGGCCCTTATTTAGGACCATCGAGACGCGAAACTCGTCCCAGGTTCGAAAACACTAGGTCAGATTATAGACCACCAAGCAGAGATGCGAGCTCATCCTCATCTAGATCCAGAAAGGATCGAGATGAATGCCCTAGAGGTAGTGCATGAATTGGGGATCACACCTTTAATGTAAGTACCCCTGAACTTGTTTCGATGGTTAGATGGCCCAAAGAAATGCGGTCAAACCCAAATAAGAGGAACCCAGATTTCTGGTGTGAATTCCATAATGATCATGGACACAGGACTGCAGATTGCAGATTTTTACAAGGNGAAATGCGGTCAAACCCAAATAAGAGGAACCCAGATTTCTGGTGTGAATTCCATAATTATCATGGACACAGTACTGCAGATTGCAGATTTTAACAAGGAGAAATAGAAAAATTATTGAAACAGGGCTACTTAACAGAATTGTTTAGTGATAAAGGTAAACAGGCATATATGAAGAACAGGCAGGAGCCCCCAAAGCCTCCATCTCCAAAAAGAACCGTCAACGTGATACATGGAGGAGAGGAAGTGAACGGAATAGTTTGCAAATTAGCCTCAAAGGTCACAATTACCCACGGAAAGCGAGTTCGAGAAAATCCATATGAAGATGATATCACCTTTGACGATGCAGATTTTGGTGGACTAATGCTCCCCCACAACGATGCTCTGGTAATATCCTTACTCCTTCATGACACTAACGTTAAAAGAGTGTTGATTGATCCAGGTAGTTCAGTCAATATTATTTTGCTAAGAGTCGTGGAAGAAATGCTCCTGGGAAATCAGGTGATCCCAAAGGCACGATCCATATCAGGGTTTGATAACTCTACAGTAATAACCAAAGGAGAGATCGAACTTAGCACTTACGCTGAAGGAATAACTAAGAACGCCATATTCCAAGTCATTGATACTGACATGGCTTATAACGTGATTATGGGAAGGCCCTGGATCCACGACATGAAAGCAGTACCATCCCCCTTACACCAGGTAATTAAATTCCCTTCAGAATGGGGAATCAGGCAGATTAGAAGTGATCAATAGACCTTCAGAAATATAAATTTCGTGGCGCATTATAACAAAACAGTAGAGACGGAAGAACCGGAGGATAGAGAAATCTTCCAGACAGATGTCACCAGCCAAACAGGTACGGAAAAAGTTACTGACCAAACAAGTATGAAAGAAATGAACGTTCAAGCAGATACGGAAGGAGATACTCACGAGAAGGTGAATCAAGTCACCACAGAAGATGCATTGGACCACACATATGTAGATTCCAGACCGGACGTCATTCATGAACAGGAGGAAGACGAGCACATCAAAACAACTATGGAAGAGCTCGAAGTTGTTCCATTGTTTGAACAAAAACCTGAACAGAAGGTGTATATAGGCACGAGGATGTGCCCCAGTCGAAGAGAAGAAAAGAAAGAAAGGACCATTCAAGAACCAAGTGATTGACGAAGAGAATCAGTTAGAATGGACTGAAGAATGTCAACAGGCTCTCAAGAATCTGAAAGCTTATCTACCAAAACCCCCGCTGCTATCAAAGTCAAATGAGGGGGAGAGGCTGTACGTCTACTTGGCTGTCTCAGAAATTGATGTAAGTGCAGTATTGGTAAGAGAAGATAAAGGTAACCAATATCCTATTTATTATGTAAGTAAAACTTTACTAGATACTGAAACCAGATATCTACATCTAGAAAAGTTAGCCTTAGCTTTAATAATGGCATCTAGAAAATTACGACCATATTTTCAATGTCATCCAATCACTGTTGTAACTTCGTATCCATTAAGAAACATACTACATAAAGAAGAACTATCGTGAAGATTAGCCAAGTGGGCCATAGGATTAAGTGAGCATGAAATAATATATCAGCCTAGGACTGCAATTAAGTCTCAAATCTTAGCTAATTTTGTCGTTGACTTTAGTAATAGCATTGTCCCTGAAGTGGAAAAAGAGTTACAACTCTTTAACGGTGTTAATCCGGGTCTATGGACCCTATTCACCGGTGGTTCTTCCAATAGAAAAAGTGTCGGCTTAGGCACAATCTTAATATCACCCACGGGTGAAAAGACACGACAGACTATCAAATGTTATCCTATAACTAACAATGAAGCAGAGTACGAAGTTGTCATTGAAGGGCTAGAACTCGCACGACAACTCTCAATCGAGAAAATCATAATCAACAGCGACTCCCAACTGGTATTAAATCAGATGTAGGGGACTTACATCGCTCGAGAGACTCGGATGCAACAGTACCTGGAAAAGGCACGAGAGCTCGTGAGACAATTCAAAACATGGAAGGTAATACAAATACCTAGAGAAGAAAATGCGGAGGTAGATACATTAGCTAACCTCGCAGCAATCACGGAAGTAACAAACAAATACGATGCAATTGTCGTTCATCTATTCCATTCAGCGATCGACCAGGACAGAAATGAGGTAACTTTCTACAATTTAACTTGGGATTGGAGAAACAAAATTCTAAGTTTTTTGCAGAATGGTATCGTACCTGAAGACAAGAAAACAACTCAAGCACTCCGCCGTAAAGCTGCACGGTACTGCCTTATTCGCATTACAATATATCACAAGATGTTCGGAGGGCCCCTAGCTAAATGCCTCGGACCTAATCAAACGGAGTTCGTGATGAAAGAAGTCCATGAAGCACACTGTGGAAATCACTCAGGGGCGAGATCCTTGGTAAGAACCCTAATCAGAGCTGGGTATTATTGGCCTAAGATGGAAGAAGAGGCCGAGAACTTCGTATCCAAATGCGACAGATGCCAAAGGGTTGCCAACAACATGCATCGACTAGCGGAATTATTGCATCTAATTATATCTCCATGGCCCTTCATAAAATGGGGTATGTACATAGTGGGACCTCTTCCCCCAGCTAAAGGACAGGTACGGTTTCTACTCGTGCTAATCGACTATTTTACAAAATGGGTAGAGGTAGAAGCATGCAAAAAAGTGCGAGAAAAGGAAGTTAAAAGCTTCTTATGGCGAAACATAATATGCCGCTTTGGAATACCAAAGGAGATCGTGTGTGATAATGGCCCACAGTTCATTGGCTTGCAAATCACAGAGTTTTTCGAAAGCTGGCAAATCAAACGGATCACTTCAACACCATACCACCTCGTGGCTTACAGTCAAGCGGAGTCAACGAATAAAATCATCATCAACAACCTAAAGAAGCGGCTAGATAAAGCCAAAAGAAATTGGCCTGATGAGTTACTAGCGGTACTATGGGCATACAGAACAACTTCAAAAATAGCCACGGGAGAAACTCCGTTCGCACTTGTCTATGGCTCAGAAACCTTAATACATGTGGAAATTGGCGAACCAAGAATAAGGTTTATAACAGCCACGGAGAAAGCAAACGACAACGAATTGAGGACTAATCTAGATCTTCTCAAACCACGAAGGGAAGCAGCACTAATACGGATGGCAGCTCAAAAACAAATCATAGAGCGTTATTACAACCGTAAAGCTCATCTCAGATAGTTCAAGATTGGGGACTTCGTCCTCAAAAAAGTCTTTCAATCAACGAAAGAAGCAGGCGCAGAAAAGCTAAACCCAAATTGGGGAGGACTCTACAAAATCCGAGGCATAGCTGGGAAGGGCGCCTACGAGCTGGAAACTATGGACGGCAGAATCCTACCGACAAGTTGGAATGACATCCACTTGAAGAAGTACTACTTCTAAGGAAAAGAAGTACCGTCGGTCAGGTATCACACGTTCGATTTTATTTTGAACATTTAAAATTTTACTAACTTTTTTAGATGATAGGCATAAAGCTAACCCATCACCAGATGATGATATTAGACCTGCAAAGACGCGAGGAAGTAACTGAATTCCCGGTCTAGGGTTACACTTTCTGATGGACGTTTTAAAGGGTTAAGCAGTCATCATCTAAAAACTATATACCTTCGAGTCCCGCATGTTTTTCCTTTTCAGGAAAAGGACCACAAGGAAGGAATAGTCAAGTGCTCGAGATTTCATTCTTCAAAGCTCAAACACTTGGGGGACTATACAGTATGGAAGGCTAAGACGAAGCAAAGAAGACTATCAGAAAGTCAAAGCTCGAGCCTAAAGATCCATCTACCCAACAAATCAAGTGATATGAGCAGAATCGAAAGATCTGAAGACTCAAATACAAAGCCTAATACAAAAAACCTTCGAACATGTTCAGGTTGAAAGGCAAAATATTAGCCACGAGGAAGAAATGCGCATCATTGTACTTATCCAAAAGAAAACTGTTGTAACCAAAAACAGTTAGGGGTAAAAAATCATCATCATTGTACTCATTCAAAAACTGTTGTAATTAGAAACAATTAAGAAATCATTGTACTCATCTAGAAAATTGTTATCAAATAAAACAGTTACGGATGAAAGATCAAAATCCTTGTACTTGTTCAGAAAACTGTTATCAAATAAAACAGTTACGGATATAAGAGCATTTCCCTCGTACTTATTGAAAACTGTTGTCAATAAAAATAGTTACGGGTGAAAACCCCAACTTAAATAAAAATTGTTACGAACAAAAAACAGTTACTCTCTTGTATTAACTCGAAAAACCTGTTACGTATGAAAAACAGTTAAGAAATACAAGTGTATATCAAATATGTTAAAACAGTTGCAACATGAGTTTTAGACGATAATCAAACACATGTAAAATGTTGTGGAAGTTCAAACAAAAGACTTTCCTCAGAAACATTCTTAAACATATGAAAAATTCATATCACTCTATTGTATTATTACACCATTATGAAGTTGAGACGTCTTCTTCATTAAGTGTCGATCGAAAAGGGCCCTCTTTCATAAACAATGCCTATTACAAAAAGGCTCGCATTTTATATGCAACATCGTGCCTACTATGAAAAGGTACGAATAATTTCAGCATCTTTATGCAAAAACTCAGAGGTAAAATAAAAACCTCGAAAATCAAACATGAACTCAGAGGTGAAATAAAAACCTCGAAAATTAAACATGAAAAAGACTTAAGAGTGAAACAAAAACTCGAAGCAGAAAAGTCATACTTGCATATATTTAAAAAGCGGCTAAGTAGGAACTAAGTATTGACTAGATACTTAGCCGCATATAGTTTTTGTACATTAAGGTGCCCCTAAGTTGTCAGTTGGGGACTTTAAAAGATCCAAATTTACCCCCGATGGAGCTGGGGGTAACCACCAATCAAATAAAAAAAGGGAGGTGAACAAACATCTTAATCTTCTTGAGGAGGAGGATTGACTTCTTCACTGACAATAGGAACAGGAGCAGCTTGGGACGAAGAGGCGTGAGCAACAGGAGTCTCACCTTCAGGTGAAGAGAGATTCTGACCTAGTTGAGCCTTCTCCATGGCTTCCTTGATTTTAGCTATTTCAGCACTAAGGTCGAAATTCTCTTGACTCATTTCCGTCAATGTGTCAAGGCGAGAATTCATGTACACCCAACTAACATCAACAGCAGCCGCCTCTTCGAGAGTTTCATAATCTCTCTCCCATATCTGAAGCTCAGCTCTTAGCCCGTCCTCCTCAGCTTCAGCAGCTTCGTGGGCAGCCCTCAAAGGAACAATTGACTCCTCCAGAGATTGGACTTTGTCTAAAGCATTGTGAAGATCCTCTTGAGTCTGGGTGAGTGACTGCACAAGCTCGCCTGAGTATTCCTCCTTCTGCCCCAGCAAGTCTTTCAAGCTCCTAACTTCTTCTGAGGCACTGGATAATTGCTCAGCAAACGAAGACTCAAGAATGCTCTTGTCTTTGTCCGCTTGGTTAGAAGAAGCCTTCTCCACTGCCAACTCTGTAGCCACGACTCTCATCTTCCGCTCCAAGGTACACTTTTCTTCTTCTAAAGCTTCCATGTCGGGCCTCAGGCTTTCATATTTCCCCTTCCAATTCCCTGCTTCAGCATGCCACTCCTTTAGCTCTTGCTCCGTGTTAGAAATCCTCTTCATGAGCTCCATGCCTATAAGATTGGTCTACAAAAGAGAAATCAATTAGATACGATAGATTTCATGTACAAAAATGAAATGAGAGAAAATGCATTTTACCTTCAAAGAGGAATGTACGACTTCATTAGCCCATGTAAGGGCGCTATGGCTATCAAGCTTGGTCCTCTTTGTTGGGCCAATCAAAGGCTTCAGCCACACTTCAGGTTGGCCAGATTTCTTGAAAAGGCTCCCATCAGCCGGAACCTCATTTAGCACTTGCCTCATCTCCCTGCTGAAAGACCCTACTTCTCTAACAGGAGGCACGGAAGCAGGCTGAGATAAAGAAGCCATAGGTAATGAAATTTGTGGAGCATAAGAAGTATCAGGCATGGAAACGTGAGGAGACGAGAAAGCCACGGACAAGGCAGCACCAGGAGTAGTAATGGCCAAAGGAGCAGAGGAAATAGCCGGAACGGACAAGAGATTTCTCTAAAGAAGGGGGCAAAAACAGCCAGAGGCGTCTCATTAGCAGCAGGGCCAAAGCCTTCGCGGAATAGATGATCCACGGAATCATGTGAAAGAGAAGAAGAAGCATCTCCAGATTTAGAAGGTCTAACATCAGGCTCGGAAGATACTTCCACGGGTGTAGACTCATCGTCTGAGACCACCCTTCTTCTACGTGACCTGTGCACCAAAGTGCCCTCCTCTTCTTCTGTTTGTTCTTCTAAGGTCCTAGACCCACTAACTTTCCTCTTTGAAGAAGAGGAACCAGTAATAACCTCCTGGGCCTGGGCCAAAGACATCTTTGGAATGGATGCAGCAGACACCCCCCGAGCAAAAAACCCTGTCAAAAGAAAAAAGGTTAAACAAACGAAGAAAAAGAAGCTCAAGTAAGGAAAAGAAGCAAAAAACAAAAGTTTCACTTACCGTGAGTCTTTACTTTCCAACCGTACTTCCAAGAGAAGTACTTCCAAGATCTTTCCTCCACTGGAGCAACCGACAACAGCTTTTCTACCCAATCACGGATACCGGAGACATTCTTAACAGTACCCATAATTGCTGAAAGAAGAAGAAAATAGCTACCGTGTTAATAAAACACTTAAAGCAAAGAGAAGAAAATAACAAATGTGAGCTAAAATGTACTCACGTGCAGGATTCCACTTCTCAGGGAAGGGAAGATTTTCCTTGCCTGCTAAACCAGCAGTGGGCACAACAACGTACCGAAGGTACCAACTTCTATCCTTATCGTCATCAGAGGTTACCAACACTCTTTTGCTCCTAGCAGCCAGAGTGAAAACCCCTTGACGAAATAAGGTAGGAGAATAAAGATGAATGAGGTGATTGAAGGTAAAAGGAACCGAGGCTAAAGAATCTAAACATCTAAGACACGCGACAACACGCCACACAAGAGGACCAACTTGTCCTAAGCAAATGTTGAAGAAACGACAAAATTCGATGATGACTGGATCAATAGGAGGTCTAAACCCTAGAGTGAAAGGGTAGGTGTAAACAAAAGAATGCCCCGTCTTGTAAGATGTTATTCTTTGATTGCTATTCGGAATAACAATGGGAAAATCATACTCCCAAGAAGATTCCCTGCGAATAAGGGGAATCAAACCTTCAGTAATAAGAGGGGGATACCTATCAACACTATCGAGGAATAACGACTGATCTACAAGGACCTGACTATCCCTAGTGAAGGTAAACTCAGCAGGAATGATTTCATCCACTCGTGGTTCGCGTAGGGATTCATGATGTTCTCTACCCATGGACAAATACCTGGAAACCCTAGCTCTTGGAGAGACTAAAGACCTAGCAGAAGGAGGAGAAACAATTTGGGAAGAAGAAGCGCCTCTCGAAGGAGTAGAGCTTAAACTCCTCAATCTACCACCCCTCTGACTCCGAGTCGGAGCAGAAGAAGGTGTCAAATGTTCGACGTCTATCACTCTTTTAGACTGGTTCGAAGAAGACATGTTTACGAAGACAAGAAGAAATTATTTACAAATAAAATAGACAAGTTAGAAAGTGTTTCGTGGAAGTAAAGAAAAGAAAATAGGTATTTATACTTGAAGACAGCCGTCAAACATGATGAGAAAGGTCATAATTGAAGGTGTCACTTCGTGATTGATGCAGCCGCAAAAAGCCCTAAAAGGCACCGAGTAACTGTAGAACCAATCTGGAGGGAGCACGTGGCTGGAGCATTAAATGGAAGTGACAGGCGATGCCTATGTTCAGAGAAGGATACAAGGTTTCGAGGTAAAACGACAACAAAATATTCCCGCCATAAATGCGTATCCACTTACCAAATATTAATCGATAAATAAATAGTAAGTGGGTGGACTATCAGTATTGGTAAAAAAGAGTCTCACACATATGATAATCCTTGGTGACTCAGGCGGCTACGTGGACCAAGGAAAACCTGACAGCTGGATATGATTCTACAAAGAGGTACGGAACAAAGAGGCACGGATCAATAAACCTACGGGGTAATCATCTACGGGAAACTCAACCTAATTGAGACAAGGAAGAGACACGGTCAGAATGAATCCGGACAAAGCTACAGGCAGATTTAGAGATCCTCAATTAATGACTCACACGTTACACAACCTTCACGCAACAGTTACTCTTTGTAACGTCCCATTAATGTTATAATTAGTCATTAATGAGCGATCATTGTAAAAGGTAGACGTTATATTAAGAAATTCCCTATATAAGGGAAAGAAATATAACTTGCCAAGGACATCTGAATGACGAATACAATACACTTTACTTTTCTGAGCATTTTATCATCATCATTGACTTATTCTTCTTTACTTAATATTATTTCCTTGATTATCAGTAACCCGTGTTCATCCTAAAAATAGCTTTGGTCAAAGGATCTAATTCTTTGGTTAAGCATTATCCAAAACCCAATCCGAATATACGCTCACATCTGAAATCATCATACAAACCTGGTGGAACTTTTGAATCTCGATTCTGAGGTCGTTTACTCAAAAATCCAATCTTAGTCAATTCTTCCAACTTAAGGCTTCCGAAATGAGAACTTTCTTTCCAATTTGATTATGAACTTCCCAAAATTTAGTTCTGACCACGCCTACAAGTCATAACACCTGAAATGAAGCTGCTCACAGCCTCAAACTGCCGAACGACGAGCTAGAGCTCAAAACGACAGGTCGGGTCGTTACATTCTCTCCCACTTAAACATATGTTCATCCTCGAACGTGCTAAGAACTGCTCTGGAGTTATCTGAAATCACAGTTTAACACCTCGTGCACCTGGCCGTGCTACCACAACCCAGTTGAGTACACTTGCTCGAACAATTCTGAAGATATCCTCCTTTATTTAGGAAAATGGGCCTTAGAACCAGGTTTTCAACATCCGAAATCCTCTGCCATGCTTGTTCCCAATATTTGAACACCGTATCAACTACCACCCGATGTACCAGAACATGACTGCATACCTTAGCTGAATTAGCACCATGCACCGCATAATTCATCATCTAACCACAATGACATTCCCTGAACCTTAATAGCCAAAACTCCACGAATCTGATGCTCCCAATGCACCTTATGATTTATATATGTCCTGCTATAATGTTGACGATACCACCACAACGGAGGAGATGTGTAGAAATTCCTAATCAACTGCAGAGTTAACCAAACATTGAATCTTTCCTCTTGACTAAAATCATCATCTCGTTATGAACAAAATAATGGTAATTGTCCTCTAATATACTTCAATGAATCTTATCGCACCGATCCCTCATCCATCAATCTCGTCTCACGCAGTATGAACTGCTCAGACAACAAATCACCCCAGACATGACCAACAGTCTCACACGATGCCATAATGCGCCAATAGGCCACAAGTCGAACATGATACATAAGGAAATGACTCAGGAAGGGACTACTCGACTCACGCTACAAATATGAACTTTCCTCAGAAAATGGGAAGCAAAACACACAAAAATTAAATATGGGAACCTTACTCAACATCACACTGTTGCGGCGTGAAACCCAAAATAACATACCCGTGGAGGCGTGCCACCCGATCCACACATGAAATTTACATAAGGAGATACACACCGAGCTAAATTGCTCATTACCACAAAATACTGAATATCGGTCACTAGCACGCTAAGTGCATAATACTATCCTAGGGAGACTGATAGAGTTGTATGCTACAAAACCTAAGCACAAATTAGGTGCGATAGATATACTCTGAATCTCAAGAGCTCTCCTGCTCACATAACATCATCACTACGTGGAAACTCAGCACATAGGAAATTATCAAGCCCTTTCACAACTCACACGACACAATCATAATATTACATGAAATGGACGAAGATGGAATAACATCCAATATTCCAATACCCCTCCTTGAGGAGCGCTATACTGAAATGAACACATCTGACTCGCATGGAGCCCATAATCCTATTTAAATCCATTCACACACTTCAAGCCAATTCTGCTCGCATTGAACTAGGTTGATAGCCTTACCTGGGTCCACAATAACCAAATTCTTCTCATAACACGCAAGAACCACCATCATAGCCTGTACAACACTCCATAATCCACAACAAAGATGAATTGAACGCCTTCCACGCATAAATTCTCAAATAAGCAATATTACACTTCTTTATACTTGGTCTAAATCTTCAATCCATTAAGTGACTACATGTCATACTTATACATTCCTCCCGTGGAATACACTTCCATGACCTCATACACTAGATAACAAGTCTGCACATCCATGCCACAGGCCACGCTAACACTATAAAAAAAATCAAGGATACAAAGCCTCTTTCACCAAACACCGATCTCAGGTGACACTGAAGACAACATTAGTTTACTCTAACATTCAAATCCTTTTTTCTTGCTCATACGAGCTCATGACATCCTTGTTAACACTGAACCGCAATCTTGATCCTTACTTCCAATTCCCTAATGCTTACTACACCTGACATGCCACTATGAAATAGCGCAAGAATTCCATCGTAACTCCTGAACCACTAATAGGGTGACCACCTCATCATATAGAAACCTTTTACTTACCTCAATTCAAGAGAACCATAACAACACACGAGTGAATTCTCATAATCACAAAACAGGCAAATCCTCAAGGAATAGTCTATACTACCATAATCCTTCCGGGATCCGCCTACACCTGACAAGCCATAATATTTGAATGCTTCCAAATAAAGTCTATTACGGCGGCTGACAAGCCTCGCACACACCGGCACAAACCACATGCATAACTTAATCACACAGAAGGAACTGATCACTACCGTACATGTGCCATTTCAACCATGTCTAACCAATCTATCTTCTTTTAATTATACTTGATTGCCTAAGAAATAATAGTAACTCCACTCAACACATAACGAACTCAATCCTCACTCATCCCGAGTGGCCTTGATTCAGGAGACCATGTTGTCTCAATCCCACAAACCGTCTCACACCCTCTTTGTGCGCATTCACCTCTTCGACTGATATACCCATCCTGATACTCTTTCTCCAAATTTGGAGTTTATTTTCTCTCATTCCTCCAGTACTATACTTCAAGCCGAAGACATCGTGGAACATTCCGGGCCTCCTATCACAATCTATTGCAAGGCCCAATCCTTAGCCATACTACGGACATAAAACCCTTAAGCACCGCATTCTTAACTTTCGAATTCATTAGGAACACTATTAAGAGTCACCCACTCTGACTTGGCCCCAAATACAATCAACTCCAAGGCTCTTCTGGCACACGAACACCCTCTCAATAAGCACGTGACTGAGTCACTACCCTTATAACTCGCCTATGCATTGAGCATAAATTCTGAATCCTCCAAAGCCTAACTCTGGTTCAATAAAACCAACTTTTGCACCCATGTATCAAATCCCATGCTCAATTACCATTTTACTCCTTTACCTTTAGCTGTAATAACTTGCCAATATGCCGATAATCTTCAACCTCGTGAGAAGATAATCCTGCAACCCAGATGCAGGCGGTGGGACTCTCCCACTTAGCCTGAAGCTACTCTTTGCACCACTCTGGACCCCACCGAAATTCTTTCTTCATAGCTGACATGATCTTGCTCAACCAACCCGTCAAATTCTTCTAAATTCTCCTGTTAACATTTCTTGAATACTCAAATCCTCTAGCATCATTTACGTATTCGGCCTCCTACCGAATAGCCACTAGAATTCCTCGGAGAAACTTACCAACCACACGACCGCTAACCTGCACAGGAGATAACCCTCCTGCGGAAATTACCAATTGACACCTTCCAACGACGCTATATTGTACAGTCTCCACGACACCAATACCCCATCCTACGCCCGTACTCATTTACCAACCTTGCCAGTCTATCCGCTCCTCATGGGCCTCTACTAAATGCGCGACAATATCTTCTAATTCACAGCTAGGTTGCATCCTTCTTCATCCCAAACAACTCCTCTCTGTTGTTTCCAACCTTCCGCCGAAATAGCCAATATTTCAATTTAAGTCTGTGGACCCAATCATCGTCCCCTAAAATTCTCAAATCTCTCCAAACTTCTCCTCAAGATAGGCAACTATCTTACCATCGAACTCATATGCTACGCTACCACTCTCTCACTTTAGTTAATCTCACTATTGCAAGTAACTACCTGACTTCCTTTTCTTACACCTGGCCTTTTAGGAATTTATCTGCCACCTGACACTTCTCACATGTCTTCCTTCATCGTATGCTGTCCAATTGCTGCCTCAATTCAATATCATTCTCTGTAGCTCTTAAACCAGTAGATCATCACAACTTTAAACCTTGTCGAGATCATCTTTCTCGAGTCGCTTACATTAGAAATACTTATTCAAATCCTTAACCAACGCACACTATGAACTCTGATAACCGCTTCTTCAATATTACTTCACAACACTCTGACCCAATGCAACCGAAGAAACTATAACACTGACGAACTTAACATATTCTACTCGGTCAAAAACAGCGATACCACATCACAGATGAAAATTCCACCTCGCTTGAAAACACCAAGTCATATTATTCTTTCAACCCATATTTGAACATCCATAGTTCAATTGCCTTTCCTCCGCCAGAACTAAAATACCGAAATCTCAAAATCACGCTCTGGGAAGACCTCCTTTCAATCCATTCATTGCCCCGACATATGGGCAAGCATCCTACCATCATATCAACACCGCGCGATAACCAATCATGGGCAGCATAACGACCTGAGCATAGCCTCAAAGCTCTCAGAAAAACAATTGCGGAGCTGAAACAACATAATATCCTTCCGCAGGGCAACAACAGTAGCCTCAACCAACTACGCATGGAAAAACATCACGCACCATATCTGTAGTACCATTACCATTCCTCAAATTCCCGATTCCTAGCAAGTGCTTCGCGACGCGTAAGATTGAGTAAGAAGGAACGTAGGCATAAGTCTTAAAGGAATCAAATCACACGATGAGGAATCAAGAAGGAAAGCACTCCAAACAGCCTTGTAGCCTCTCGAATATAAGTACAGACGTCTCTGTACCGTTCCGCAAGACTCTACTAGACTTGCTCATGACTCGTGAAACCTAAGGGAACCTAGTGCTCTGATACCACATTGTCACGACCCAAAATCCATTAAGGTTGTGATGGCGCCGGACACCACTGCCAGGCAAGCCAATCATTAAATGGTTAAGTTAAATTCCTTTTTAGTATTTGGAAATCGTTACTTTTCATTTCATTACATAATAATCGAATAAAATCCGCTAAGTAAATACGATAGTTTATCAATCCATTCTAATAAAATATATACCAAACACATCCCAGAACCCGGTGTCATAAGTGCATGAGAAAATATCTAGGAATTATACATGTAATACAATACTTGTCCGGAATACAAACTGGACAAGGAATTTAAAATAAAGTTACAATACATCTGAGGGAGACTCTGCCGGCTGCGGCTCATCTCCGGATAGTGCAGCTCGTCTAAGTCTCCAAGTCAGCCACATCACTGCTTCAAGTAGGGCCACTAGCTATGAATGTACATGTGCAATAAAAATGCACAACAAGTGTAGCATGAGTACGAAAACAACGTGTACTCAGTAAGTATCCCGCCTAACCTCGAAGAGGTAGTGACGAGAGGTCGAACTTGTCACTTGCTAGAGAAGTAGTGATAAGGAATAGCAACTTCTTTTACATTTAATACCTTAAATATTCGTCAATTCAGTTGACAATTTATAATTCCCAGGCCAGTAAACAGGAAATAATCACATAAAGTACGCAGCAATTATCATGCGCAAGAAATTCCGAGGGTCGAACGGCGCGGACCAACAATAATAAAATGTGCACTGCCGAAGGGACGAACGGCTCGAAGCATAGATGCATCTATTTCCCCGCTCGAAAATCGATCATGTGACGCGGTCATATATAAATAATAGAGTTATCCTGCTCGCGAATCATACATGCGACTCAGGTACTCATAGATACACATATTCACACAATAAATCTACATTTTTATCAGGAAATTAGTTACTCAAGGAAGTGGTAAAATTCTCTTTTAATGGACACGAAGATAGTATTTAAATCCTTTCTGGGAATTCATTTGCTAAGTCCGAGGAGTTTTTAAATATTATAAAATTATCAGTAATTTTACAAGTACGGCTAATAAAGCATACTTTATCAGGAGAAACAATTATCCAAGGAAAAATCAATCCTCTTTCTAGATGATTAAGAAAATAAACTTTAACCGTCTTAGGTATTCAATTACTAATTCGATAATATTCAGGCTAATATCATTGGCAAGATTACGAGTACAACAAGTAAAGCATGCTAGTGGGTCCTAGACTACTCAGACACAAGCATAATAGTAGCTACGAATGGACTCCCGTCACCTCGTGCATACGTAGCCCCCACATATAGTAGCACATATTCAATTAGTTCACCTATGGGGACAATTTCCCCTCAGAAGGTTAGAAAGGAGACTTACCTCGCTTCGAAGATTCATAACCGGCCTCCAAGCCCTTCCGACAACTCCAATTGATGCACAACATCCCAAAAGTATCCAAATAATGGGCAAACCAACGAAAATATATCCTAATACGCATAACCATTCAGTTCATATAAATTCCTAACTCCGTTCGAAAAGTTGACAAAATTTCCCTCGGGCCCACATGCTCGGATTCCGAAATTTCTCGAAGATAAACTATACCCATAGCCTTACTAACTCAATTACATAATTTACTCTAATTTTCATGCTCAATTTCATGGTAAAAAATCAAAATACCAAATTCTAGGTCTTCTTCCAAATCCCATAATCTTCCATAAATTCCCACACTTAAATCCGTACCTAAACTATGTATTTAACTTGAAATGAGTTGGAACAACTTACCTTGTGATGCTTGAATACAATATTCCCTTGAAGCTCTCCACAATCGCCCATACCAAATGAAAATAGGAGAATAATGGCCAATTTCCCGTTTTTAAAACACTGCACTGCCTCCTCCTTCCGCAACTGCGGCCTCCTAGCCCGCACTTGCGCTCCCGCAGGTGCGCCCAAATCTTCCACACCTGCGCCTTCCTCCTTCCCAGCCAAACTCCGCACCTACGCTCCCTAAACCGCAGGTGCGGAAATAACCTCGCACATGCGTCCCCCCAGCCAAGCCACCCTTTTTCTCTTCTGCGACACCACAGCCGCACCTGCGGCCAGAACCTCGCAGGTGCGGTCACACCAGATGACAGCAGCCTCAGCATTCCTCCAACCCCAAATTTGATCCGTTAACTACCCGGAATCCACCCAAGGCCCCCGCGACCCCATCCAATTACACCAACATGTTCAAAAACATAATGCGAACTTGCCCGATCCCACTTGTCCACCCTTATTCCTTCTTGTTTCGGCGTGCAACCCGCTCCCGCCAGACAATCACATTTCACCATTTATAATAAAGGTTTCACAAATTAAATCAAAGTCTTTCACAATAGTTATGTCTCGGCAAATGTAAACGGAAAGTTTTACTATAAAGAAACTTCACCAATTATTACTACACAGCGAAACCTACTGAAATGTATCATGAAACAATGACAACCAGTTCAACCATTAGTGTACCATAATGAAGCTAAGGAACTACTAATATTTTCAAATAAGTGAAACAACATCTAGAAAAACAAGTAGACATGGAAGCATCAATAATCATGAAACAATTGAAACAAGAATAAAATAAATTGGAAACGGGGAAGGGAACATGTTAAACAAGTAATTTGGTGGCGCATAGGTACTCGTCACCTCACCTATACACCACACACATGCAATTTCACATAGCATTTAAGTCGGGGATTCCGAATCCCTCAAGTCGAAGTTAGACCAAACACTTACCTCAATTTCGCACGCCACTCACTGCTCAATGACAACTTTTCCTTTCGAATTCATGTCCAACCCACTCGAATCTAATCTGAATTAGTTCAATATCATTTATTAGTGTTAAAGGAACTAACTTTAATGCATAATCATGGTTTTTCTAAGTTTTCCCAAAAAAGTTAAAAATCGGCCCCAGGCCCGCTTGGTCCAAACTCGGGGTTCGAATCAAATTTTGTTTACACATTCACCCCCGAGCCCGAACATGTAGTTAGTTTCGAAATCCGACCCCAGTTCGAGGTCTAAATTCTAATTTTACGAAATTCCCTAATTCTACCCAAACCCCCAATTTCTACCATGAAAATATCATACCAAACATGCACGCAAGTCTAAAAATATCATATTAACTTGCTCGTGCGATCAAATCATCAAAATAACATCCAAAACTACGGATTTAACATCAAAACTCATGATTTTCTCAAGAACACTTCAAATTCACTATTTTCCCAACCGGACGTCTGAATCACGTCAAATAAACTCTGATTTTAACCAAATTTCACAGATAGGACTTTAATGTTATACAAACCTGTACCGGGCTCCGTAACCAAAATACGGGCCGATACCAACGAGTTCAAACATTAATTTATTTCTTTAATTCCTTTAAATTTCAGTTTAACTATTTTCTTCAAAAATTCATTTCTAAAGCTAGGGACCTCGGAATTCAATTCCGGGCATACGCTCAAGTCTCATATTTTACTGAGGAACTCCTGAGACCGTCGGAACACGGGTCCGGGTTGGTTTACTCAAAACTCTTATCAAAGTCAACTAAAAATCAATTTTAACTCTCAAAAATTATTATTTCAGATATTTTCACACAAAGGCTTCCCGGATTCATGCCCGGACTGCGCACGCAAATCGAAGTAAATATAATTAACATTTTTAAGGCTAGTGAGCCCGAAATAGGGTCTTAAATCATAAGATAACCCCTTGGGTCATCACAATCTCCACCTCTAGAACAAACTTTCGTCCTCGAACGGACATCGAAAAGTACCTGAACTGGCGAAAAAGTATCGATATCTACTCTGCATGTCCGGCTCAGACTCACAAGTAGCTGCCTCAACAGGCTGACCTTTCCACTACACTCGAACTGAAGGGTAACTATTTTACTTCACTTGACGAACCTGCCGGTCTAGAATGGCTATCGGCTCCTCCTCATAAGTCAAATCCTTGTCCAATTGGACAGTGCTGAAATATAACACGTGGGACGGGTCACCATGATATTTTCGGAGCATAGACACATGGAATACCGGATGAACTGAGGATAACCATGAGGGCAACGCAAGTCTATAAGCTACCTCCCCCACCCTCTCTAGAATCTCAAATGGCCCGATATACCTAGGGCTCAACTTGGTCTTCTTTCCGAACCTCTTAACACCCCTCATGGGCGATACCCGAAGTAATACCCTCTCTCCAACCGTGAATGCCACATCACGAACTGTACGGTCGGCATAACTCTTTTGCCTGGACTGAGCTGTACGAAGGCGATCCTGTATAATCTTGACCTTGTCCAAGGCCTCCTGAACTAAGTCTGTACCTAACAACCGAGCCTCTCCCGGCTCAAACCATCTAACTGGAGATCTGCACCATCTACCATATAGTGCCTCATATGGAGCCATCTGAATGCTCGACTGGTAGTTATTATTGTAGGCAAACTCTGCTAACGGTAAGAACTGATCCCAAGAACCTCCAAAGTCAATAACACAGGCGTTGAGCATATCCTCCAAGATCTGAATAGTACCTCGGACTGCCCGTTCATCTAAGGATGGAATGATGTGCTCAACTCAACCCATGTACCAACCTCACGCTGAACTGCCCTCCAAAAATGCGAGGTAAACTGCGCACCCCGATCAGAAATGATAGACACGGGCACACCGTGAAGGTGAACGATCTCTCGAATATATATCTCTGCCAACCGCTCCCAGGTATAAGTATTTGCCACTGGAATGAAATGTGTTGATTCTTCTTATACTATGGCATCTTGTCCAAAGCGAGCGGTCATGTAAACCCTTTGTCTATTTACTTAGCCTATCCACTATAACCCAAATAACGTCGAACTTCCTTTGAGTCAGTGGGAGTCCAACAACGAAGTCTATAGTGATACGCTCCCACTTCCACTCAGGAATCTGTATCTGCTGAAGTAAACCACCGGGTCTCTGATGCTCATACTTTACCTGTTGACAATTCAAGCAATGAGCCACATAAGCAACAATATCCTTCTTCATCCTTCTCCACCAATAATGCTGGCACAGGTCTTGGTACATCTTGGCAGCGCCCGGGTGAATAGAATACTTAGAACTGTGAGCCTCCTCATGGATCAACTCACAAAGGCCATCAACATTAGGCACACATAACCTACCCTGCCTCCTCAAAGCACCATCATCTCCAACGGTAACCCGCTTGGCATCACTGTGCCGAACTGTGTCCCTAAGAACCGCCTAATGTGGTCATCATCCTGCCTCTCTCTGATACGCTCAATTAAAAACCGAGCGACTGTACAAGCTAGAACACTACTGGGCGAAATATTCAACCTCACGTAATGATTTTCCAAAGTTTGAATATTTGAAGCTAATGGTCTCTCACCAACTGGAATGAATGCAAGGCTGCCCATACTCGCTACCTTCCTACTCAATGCATAGGCCACCACATTGGCCTTCCCCGAATGATACAATATAGTGACGTCATAATCTTTCAATAACTCTAACCATCTCCTCTACCTCAAATTAAGATCCTTTTTCTTGAACAAGTACTGGAGACTACGATGATCTGTGAAAACCTCACACGGCACACCATAAAGATAGTGCCTCCAAATCTTCAATGCGTGAACAATGGCTGCTAACTCTAATTCATGGACAGGATAACTCTTCTCATGGACCTTCAACAGTCGAGATGCATATGCAATCACCCTTCCTTCCTGCATCAATACCGCTCCAATCCCAACACGTGAGGCATCACAATATACCGTAACATATCCTGAACCTGATGGTAACACCAACACCGGTGTTGAAGTCAAGGTTGTCTTGAGCTTCTGAAAGCTCGCCTCACACTCGTTTGACCGCTTGAATGGGGAACCTTTCTAAGTAAATTTAGTCATTGGGGCTGCTATAGATAAGAACCCCTCCACAACACTACGGTAGTAACCCGCAAAACCCAAGACGATCCCAATTTCCGTGGCTGGAGTGGGTCTAGGACAGTTCTTGACTGCCTCTATCTTCTTAGGATCTACCTCAACACCCTCTGCAAATAAGATGTGACCCAAGAAGGCTAGTGAATCCAACCAGAACTCGCACTTCGAAAATTTTGCATACAGTTGACTATCCCTCAAGGTCTGGAGCGCTATCCGGAGGTGCTGCTCATGCTCCTCCCAACTGCGGGAGTATATTAGAATATCACCAATGAACACAATTACGAAGGAGTCCAGATAAGGCTGGAAAACTCGATTCATCAAGTCCATAAAGGCTGTTGGGGCATTAGTCAAGCCAAAAGACATCACTAGAAATATATAGTGCCAATGCCTCGTCTGAAAGGCTGTCTTAGGAACATCGGATGCCCTAATCTTCAGCTGATGGTAGCCCGACCTCAAATCAATTTTCAAAAACACCCTAGCTTCCTGAAGCTGATCAAATAAATCATCAATCCTCGACAATGGATATTTATTCTTGATAGTGACTTTATTCAGTTGCCGGTAATCTATACACATTCTCATTGATCCATCATTCTTCTTCACAAACAAAACGGTGCACCCCAAGGCGAGACACTAGGCCTAATGAAACCCTTATCAAGCAAGTCTTGCAGTTGTTCTTTCAATTCTATCAACTCAGGTAGGGCTATCCGGTATGGAGGAATAGAAATGGGATGAGTGCCTGGAGCCACATCAATGCAAAAATCAATATCCCTGTCAGGTGGCATCCCCGACAGGTCTGCAGGAAATACCTATGGAAACTCACGAACAATAGGCACTGAATCTATAGAAGAAGCCTCAGCATTAGAATCACGAACATGAGCCAAATAAGCCAAACACCCCTTCTCAACCATGCGACGAGCCTTGACATAAGAAATAACTCTGCTAGAAGAATGACCATGAGTCCCTTTCCACTCCAATCGAGAAAACCCTGGAAAATTTAATGTAATTATCTTGGCGTGACAGCCCAAGATGGCATATGTCACGACCCAAATCCTAAATCAGGTCAAGATGGCGCCCAACACCGTAGTCAGGCAAGCCAACATCAATTTACTAGTGAGTTTCATTTAATTTACCAAAAACCTTTCTGTCACTTACTAAATTCATATTTAAGACATTAAGTAAAACGGACAACTTAGGCCATTTTTAAAAAGAAATAGCCATAAAAGTCATAATTTATATTACAGTCCAAAAATATAATGTCTATTACGTGTGTGCCAGGAACTAGTGCCACAAGTTTACAGGCATCTAGTAGAAATGAGAATTCAAAAGAATACACGTTTGCCCTACTGTTTAAGGAAAAGTAAACAGACATAATAAAATAAAGAAAACTTCAAGGCACTGCTGGAAGTCGTCAGGGAAAGCAGCTCACTGAGAAGTTTGAACCAGATATAAGTCACGGACGAGCTCCGGACTGATACCCAGATGCACCTGCCTCAGAACCTGTACAATTAAGTACAGAAGCGTATCATGAGTACATAAACATATGTACCCAGTGAGTATCCCATCTAATCTCGAAGAAGTAGTGACGAGAAGTCGACGTGATACTTACTAGTGTCAAAATAATATAGTTTAAATGTAAAGCTAGCAAGAATAGCAGTCATAAATAATAATGAAGACAGGAGCATCAAATAACATTTATAACTACCTTTACGTGTCTATTTCTCTAGCATATAAATTACCTAGTTTTTCTTTTTCATGATATTCAACAGACACATATTCACATAACACCCTAAACAATTTACAACACAGGATATGCCGTGAATGTACAGCCGATACGACGCAAAAATAAATGTGCACTACAGAAGGGTCGAATGGCTCGAACCATAGATGCATATATCACACCGCTCGCGAATCGAACATGCGGCGCGGTTGACATAATAGTAGGGCTACCCCGCTCACGAATCATACGTGCGACGCGGGTACCCGTATACATACACCTAATTATCAAGATATCAGGAATTCAATAGAGGATATACTTACAGGAACAGGATTCAATAATAATAATTTCAGAATGTAACCTCCTAGATATTCATTTAATAGTTCAAGGATATTAAGCTGTCTAAATTAACATCTAAGATTATAGAAACGGCACAGAAAGCATGCTTGTGAATCCTAAAACTACCCGGCATAACATAATAGTAGCTACGCACGGACTCTCATCACTTCGTGCGTGCGTAGCCCCCGCAATTAAAGACATGCAATCATTTATTTTTACCTATGGGGACAATTTCCTCTTACAAGGTTAGAAAGGAGACTCACCTCGTGTCAAGTCTACCTTCCGGATCAAGAACACGCCCGAAACTCCAAATTCGTCTTCCAAGGACTTGAAACTAATCAAATATTGCATAAATAAATTAATCTACACTCAAAAGTATAAAATTCCTCTAATTAATGATTATTTCAACCTTAATTGAAGAATCCCAAAATACACCTCCAGGCCTACATGCTCGGATTCCGAAAATTTTCGAAAGAAACACTCACCCATAGCCTAAGGATCAACATTATATAGTTTTGTATGATTTCATAACAAATTCTTTGGCAATTCTCTCATTTTCATAAAAACCTAGGTTTTCACTCTAACCCATGATTTCTACTAATTAAGGTGTTAATCTACCTAAGAATTAAAGTATTAAACTAAGTTTAGGGTGGGAATTACTTACCTTACAGTAGCTAGGTCGTTGTCTCTTTTGCATGTTGTAAAATCGCCCAAGGATGAAGTGAAATGATCAAAAATGGTGAGATCATGTGTTTTAAAACAACCTCACTGCCTACAGGTTTTTTGCACCTGCGGCTCGAGGATCGCACCTGCGGTCTCGCATCTGCGGAAATGGGAAAGGGGGCCGGGGTTCACACATGCCGCTCCGCTTCTGCGGAAAATAATCCGTATCTGCGAAACTTGGCACCCTCACCTGGGGTCCGCACCTGCAAAGAAGGGGACCGCAGAAGCGGTCTCGCACCTGCGGCTAGGCCTCCGCAGGTGCGGTCGCACCAGATCTGGTGCACGTGCAGTCATCTGCTGCTGGTTTGTGCCTCGCTCAATGCCCGAATGGCATCTAGGCCCACCCGAGACCCCGTCCAATTATACCAACAAGTCCTAAATCATAATACGGACTTTCTCGAGCCTTCGGAACGTCTGAAACAATGCTAAATATAAAAATGTCACCCCAAAACCTAGTGGATCATAAACTTAAGAACTTCAAGTTCTAGAATTCGCTAACAATGCACCGAACCTACCTATACTACTCGGAATGACACCAAATTTTTCGAGCAAGTCATAAATGACATAACAGAACTATTCCCGGTCTCGGAATTCCTTTCGGACCTCGATAACACAAAACATGTTCCAAACCTCAATTTGAACTTAAGGATACTCTAATTTCACTATCTGGCGCTGAAACTCTCCCGGATCATCCAAAACAAGTCCCGAACATACGCCCAAGTCTGAAATCATCATACGAACTTACCGGAACCGTCGAATCTCGATTCCGAGGTCGTTTACCAAAAATGTTGACCGAAGTCAAACTTGGCCTTTAAGGCCAACCTTAAGGAACCAAGTGTTCCTACACCACTCCAAACTCCTCCAAATTCTCAACCACCAATCCCCACAAGACATAAATCAGTAAAAGAAACTACAGGAAGTCTCATTTCGGGGCACGGGGTCCTAGGACACAAAACGGTCGGTCGGGTCGTTACATTCTCCACCTCTTAAACAAATGTTCATCGTCGAACGGGTCTAGAATCATACCTGAAGTGCCTAATAGGTGTGGATATCTACTCTGCATGTCCTCCTCGGACTCCCAAGTCGCCTCGTCGACTAGTTCGCCCCTCCACTAGACCTTTACGGCAAAAACTCTCTTGGACCTCAACTGGCGATATTGTCTGTCAATAATAGCAACTGGCTCCTCCTCGTAGCCCAACCTCTCCAACTCGCTTCAACACCTCGAATGGACCTATAAACCTTGGGCTTAACTTTCCCTTATTCCCAAACCTCATAATACCCTTCATCGGCGAGACTTTCAACAGAACCTTCTCTCCCTCCATAAATGATACATCACGCGCCTTCTGATCCGCGTAACTCTTTTGTCTAGACTATGTTGTGCGAAGCCTCTCCTAAATCAACTTCACTTTCTCTGAAGCATCCTTCACCAGGTCAGTTCCATATAACTTAGCCTCGCTAGGCTCAAACCACCCGATAGGAGAACGACATCGCCGACCATACAAGGCCTCAAATGGAGCCATCTCAATGTTGGACTGATAACTATTATTATAAGCAAACTCGGCCAAAGGAAAAAACAGGTCCCACTGACCTCCAAAGTCAATCACACATGCCTTGAGGATGTCCTCCAGTATCTGAACTGTCCGCTCCGACTGCCTATCAGTCTGAGGGTGAAATGTTATGCTGAGCTCTACCCGGGTGCCTAACTCACTCTGCAATTCTCTCTAGAAGTGTGAGGTGAACTGAGGACCTCGATCTGATATAATGTACACAAGCACACCATGCAACCGAACTATCTCCCGCATGTAGATCTGGGCCAACCTCTCCAAAGTATAAGTAGTAACTACTGGAATGAAATGCGCCGACTTGGCCAACTTATCCACAATGACCCAAACCGCATCAACCTTCCGTAAAGTCTGAGGCAACCCAACTACGAAGTCCATAGCGATGTGTTCCTATTTCCACTCAGGTATAGGCATTTGTTGAAGTAGGCCTCCTGGACTCTGGTGCTCATACTTAACCTCCTGACAATTCAGACATCTGGCCACATACTCCACTATGTCTTTCTTCATACGCCTCCACCAAAAAAGTTGCTTCAAGTAACGATACATCTTCGTAGCACCAGGATTAATAGAATACTGTGAACTATGAGCCTCCTCTAGAATCCTCTCCCTCAGGACATCAACATTAGGGACACATAAGTGACCCTGAAGTCTCAAAATACCATCCTCGTCCATAGAAGCCTCTTTGGCACCACCCTGTACCACTGTCTCCCGTAGCTCTTCCAAGCGCGGATCATAAAACTGCCGAGCCTTGATCTCCCCCAATAATGAAGACTTAGAAACCACACGTGCAAGAACTCGGTGGGGCTCTGAAAATTCCAACCTCACTAGGCGATTAGACAAGGACTGAATGTCCAAAGCTAGAGGTATGTCCCCCGCTGAAATGTAAGCCAAGCTACCCATACTCTCCGTCTTCCTGCTTAAGGCATCTGCTACCACATTTTCCTTGCTCGGATGATAAAGAATGGTGATGTCATAATCCTTCAGCAGCTCAAGCCACCTGCACTGCCTCAAATTAAGGTCCCTCTGCTTGAACAGGTGTTGCAAGTTGCGGTGGTCTGTATAAACCTCACACGACACCCCATACAAGTAGTGCCTCCAAATCGTAAGAGCATGAACAATCGCCGCCGACTCCAAATCATGCACAGGGTAATTTTTCTCGTGAACCTTCAGCTGACGTGAAGCATATGAAATAACTCGCCCATCCTGCATCAACACACATCCCAAACCAACGCGCGAAGCGTCGCAATAAACTGTATACATCCCAGAACCGGAAGGCAATACTAGAACTGGTGTTGAAGTCAATGTTGTCTTGAGCTTCTGAAAGCTCTCCTCACACTCGTCGGACCACCGGTACGGGGCATTCTTCTGAGTCAATCTAGTCAGAGGAGCTGAAATGGATGAAAAACCCTCCACAAATCAGCGATAATAACCTTCTAGACCCAGAAAGCTCCTGATCTCCGTAGCTGAAGTAGGTCGTGGCCAACTTTGGACTGCATCAATCTTCTTAGGATCAACTTTGATACCCTCTCTGGATACCACATGTCCCAAGAATGCCATAGAATCCAACCAAAACTCACACTTAGAGAACTTAGCATACAGCTTCTGTTCTCGAAAATTCTGGAGCACAACTCTCAAACGTTGCTCATGCTCCCCCAGACTATGTGAGTAAATCAGAATGTCATCAATAAAGACAATGACAAAAGAATCAATATAAGGCCTGAACACCCTGTTCATCAAGTCCATAAATGCAGCTGGGGCATTAGTCAATCCAAAGGATATCACCAGGACTCATAATGACCATATCTCATACAAAAGGCATCCGAGTCCCGAATCTTTAGCTGATGGTACCACGATCTCAAGTCAATTTTATAAAACACCCGAGCACCCTGCAACTGGTCAAACAAATCATCGATACGCGGCAATGGGTACTTGTTCTTGATGGTGACCTTGTTCAACTGGCGGTAATCAATACACATCTGCATAGTCCCATCCTTCTTCTTCACAAATAGCACTGGATCACCCCAAGGCGACACGCTCGGTCTGATAAACCCCTTAGCCAACAAATCCTCAAGCTATTCTTTCAATTCCTTCGGAGCCATACGGTATGGGGGAATAGATATAGGTTGGGTGCCTAGAGCTAAGTCAACGCAGAAATCAATGTCACGGTCCGGTGGCATGCCTGGAAGGTCTGAAGGGAATATATCGGCAAACTCTCTAACTACTAGAACTGAATCAATCGTTAGAGACTCGGCGGTGGTGTCCCGCACATAAGCAATATAATCCAAACACCCTTTCTCGACCATATGTTGAGCCTTCAGGAAATAAATAACATGACTAGCTGCACCAACTAAGGAACCTCTCCACTCCAACCTCGACAACTCGGGCATGGATAGAGTAACAGTCTTAGCATGGCAATCTAGAACAGCATGATAAGGAGATAGCCAATACATGCCCAGGATGACCTTAAAATCAACCATATCAAGCATCAGGAGGTCCGCTCTGGTCTCGAACCCACAGAATGTAACCACACAGGACCGATAAATTCGGTCCACAATCACAGAATCGCCCACAGGAGTGGACACATAAACAGGAGTACCCAACGACACACGAGGAATATCCAAGAAATGAGCAAACAAGGCTAACACATATGAATAAGTGCATCCTGGATCAAACAATACCGATGCATCTCTACCACATACTGAAATAATACATGTGATCACGGCATCTGAGGTTGTTGCATATGGTCTGGCCAGGAAAGCATAGAACCTGGCGGGAGTACCGGAAGACTGACCTCCACTAGCATGAACATGAGTTGTCTGTGCTCCCCCCTGCCTGGCCTCCACCTTTGGGACGACCTCTACCAGCCTACCCTCTACCTCTGGGTGGTCGGACCGCTAGTGCTGAACTCATAGGCTGGTAACCCTGTTGCACTGCCTTGACCCGAAGCCTGGGACAAGTCCTCTTAATATGGCCTGGATCCCCGCACTCATAACATCCCTTGGGTACCATGGCATGTTGCCCTGAAGAAGAAGAACATTAAATAGCTGGAGCGCGGTATGAACTCTCTGGCATAGCACTGAAATAAGGACTAGAAGATCCCTGATGACTAGAATATCCGTCAGAGGAACCCTGAATAGCTGGCGGGTGGTAAGGACTCTCCGGCATGGAGCTGAAATAAGGCCTCGTTGGGACACCTCGTGGAGGTGGTGGAGGTGCTTAATATGGAGGCCAACTAGGCTGGCCCCTACCGAACTGACCTCTGTCCCTGGCTGGAGCACCTCTGAAATCCCCAAAGAATCTAGCTCTCTTATCCTACTGACTCTGCACTCTGCCCCTCGATCGGTAACCCTCAATCCAGCGAGCAATCTCGACCACAAGCTGATAGGGAGTGCCCATCTCCACCTATCGGGCCATGTTGGCCCTAATACCTGAGTGCAACCCAGCTACGAATCTTTGCACTCTCTCTGCATCAGTAGGAAGTATCATGAGGGCATGACGAGACAGCTCAGAAAACCTAGCCTCGTAGTTGGTCACTAACATCTGACCCTGCTCCAGCTGCTCAAACTGATACTACAGCTTTTCCCTCTCAGAGGGTGGAATATATCTGTCCAGGAACAACTGAGTGAACTGCTCCCAAGTGAGGGGAGGAGAATTTTCCGGCCTGCCGAGTATATAGGACTGCCACCATCTGCAGGCCCAGCCCTTTAACTGGAAGGTAGTAAAGTCAACTCTATGGGACTCCAGTATCCTCATGTTGTGCAGTCTGTCCCTGCACCTATCAATAAAGTCATGTGCGATCTCATGACGCTCCCCTCCGAAGACAGGAGGATGCAATCTGGTCAATCTATCAAATAACTTCTGCGGATCGCCGTCCGCAGCTAGCTTGGGCTCAGCTGTTGCTGCTACTGGCTGGGCCCCGCCCACGGGCAGTGTACCCGGGGTTTGATATACAGTCATTGAATGACCTGCTGCCGGAGCAGTAGGGGTCTGGGTCCCCCTTCCCGCCTGAGATGTGGCAGGATCCGCTGGAAATAAACCATTTTGGTTCATGGTGTCCATGAACCGCATCATACGGCCCATGACCTCCTGGAATCCTGGCGTCGTCATAAAGTCCAACGGGGCAGGATCTGCTGGGGGCACCTCGCCCTGCTCCTCAGTAATGGGGTCCGCTGCTGGATCCGTTGGTGGTGCAACTGGAACAACTCTGGGACGCCCTCGTCCCCTACCTCGGGTCGGTGCCCTCCCCCGGCCTCTGCCACGACCTCGGATGACGAGGGTAGCGGCCCGTCTCGTGTCTGGAATGTCGGTGCGTGCGTCCTCACCATCTGTGAGAGAATGGAAGAGTGAGATTTAATATACCATCAACTGCACGATAGAAAATGAATAAGAGAGATTTCCTAACACCCTATAGCCTCCTGAAGATAAATACAGACGTCTCTGTACCGATCCGCAAGACTCTATTGGGTGTGCCCGTAACTTGTGAGACCTACGTGAACCTAGAGCTCTGATACCATATTGTCACGACCCAAATCCTAAATCAGGTCGCGATGGCGCCCAACACCGTACTCAGGCAAGCCAACATCAATTTACTAGTGAGTTTCATTTAATTTACCAAAAACCTTTCTGTCACTTACTAAATTCAGATTTAAGACATTAAGTAAAACGGACAACTTAGGGCATTTTTAAACAGAAATAGCCATAAAAGTCATAATTTATATTACAACCCAAAAATATAATGTCTACTACGTGTGTGCCAGGAACTAATGTCACACGTTTACAGGCATCTAGTAGAAATGAGAATCCAAAAGAATACAAGTTTGCCCTACTGTCTGAGGAAAAGTAAACAGGCATAATAAAAGAAAGAAAACTTCAAGGCACTGCTGGAAGTCGTCAGGGAAAGCAGCTCACCGAGAAGTCTGAACTAGATATAAGTCAGGGACGATCTCCGGACTGATACCCAGATGCACCTGCCTCAGAACATGTACAATTAAGTACAGAAGCGTAGCATGAGTACATAAACAATAGTTACCCAGTGAGTATCTCGTCTAATCTCGAAGAAGTAGTGATGAGAAGTCGACGTGATACTTACTAGGGTCAAAATAATATAATTTAAATGTCAGGCTAGCAAGAATAGCAGTCATGAATAATAATAAAAACAGGAGCATCAAATAACATTTATAACTACCTTTACGTGTCAAGTTCTCTAGCATATAAATTACCTAGTTTTTCTTTTTCATGATATTCAACAGACACATATTCACATAACACCCTAAACAATTTACAACACAGGATATGTCGTGAACGTACGGCCGATACGACGTGAAAATAAATGTGCACTGCAGAAGGGTCGAATGGCTCGAACCATAGATGCATCTATTACACCGCTCGCGAATCGAACATGCGACGCGGTTGACATAATAGTAAGGCTACCCCGCTCGCGAATCATACGTGTGATGCGGGTACCCGTATACATACACATAATTATCAAGACATCAGGAATTCAATAGAGGATATACTTTTTGGAAAAGGATTCAATAATAATAATTTCATAATGTAACCTCCTAGATATTCATTTAATAGTTCAAGGATATTAAGCAGTCTAAATTAACATCTAAGATTATAGAAACGGCACATAAAGCATGCTTGTGAATCCTAAAACTACCCGGCATAACATAATAGTAGCTACGCACGGACTCTCATCACTTCGTGCGTGCGTAGCCCCCGCAATTAAAGACATGCAATCATTTATTTTTACCTATGGGGACAATTCCCTCTTACAAGGTTAGAAAGGAGACTCACCTCGTGTCAAGTCTACCTTCCGGATCAAGAACGCACACGAAACTCCAAATTCGTCTCCCAAGGACTCGAAACTAATCAAATATTGCATAAATAAATTAAGTTATACTCAAAAGTATGAAATTCCTCTAATTAAATGATTATTTAAACCTAAATTGAAAAATCCCGAAATACACCACCGGACCCACATGCTCGGATTCCGGAAATATTTGAAGGAAACACTTACCCATAGCCTAAGGATCAACATTATATAGTTTTGTATCATTTCATAACAAATTCTTCGGTAATTCTCTCATTTTCATAAAAACCTAAGTTTTCACTCTAACCCATGATTTCTACTAATTAAGGTGTTAATCTACCTAAGAATTCAAGTATTAAACTAAGTTTAGGTTGATAATTACTTACCTTACAGTAGCTAGGTCCTTTGTCTCTTTTGCATGATCGAAACTCGCCCAAGGATGAAGTGAAATGATCAAAAATGGTGAATTCCCCTGTTTTAAAACACCCTCCCTGCCTACAGGTTTTTTGCACCTGCAGCTCGAGGACCGCATCTGTGGTCTCGCATCTGCGAGAAAAATCTTGCATCTACAGAAATAGAAAAGGGGGCCTGGGTTCGCACCTGCGGAGCGGAGTCCGCACCTGCTCATAAATCAGTAAAAGAAACTACAGGAAGTCTCATTTAGGGGCACGGGGTCCTAGAACATAGAACGACCGGTCGGGTCGTTACAGCATAATAAGGTGGCAGCCAATCCATGCCCAATATGACATCAAAATCGACCATGTCAAGAAGCAAAAGGTCCACACTGGTTTCCATACCCTCAATAATGACCACACACGAACGATATACATGATCCATAACATTAGCATCCCCCACGGGTGTAGACACATAAACAGGGACACTCAAGGAATCACAGGGCACAACCAAATACGAGGCAAAATAAGACGATACATAAGAGTAAGTAGACCCTGGATCAAACATAACTGAAGCATCTCTATTGCAAACTGCAATGGTACATGTGATAACAGCATCGGAGGACTCCGCCTCAGGTCTGGCTGGAAATGCATACAATTGAGCATGGGCCCCACCACCCTAAACCACGTCCCTGGGAGGACCTCTGATAAGCAGACCTCTACCTCTAGCGGGCTGGCCTCCACCTCTAACAATCTGGCCCATACCTATGGCTACCTGACCCCTACCCATGGTTGGCTGGGCAGGTGGTGTTGCAGCTGGTGCCGGAACTATAGCACGAGAACTCTGGTACTGAGGCTGATTACCCAAAAATCTCGGACAAGCTCTCCGAATATGCCCATATTCACCGCATTCAAAGCATCTCTCATGATACTGAGGCTGACCCTGACGAGCCTGCTGACCACGATAATAACTCTGCAGAGGAGGTGCTCTGATAGGAGCTGATGGTGCACTGTAGACTGGCTGAGCAGAAGGAGGCACATAAGAACCACGACCACCTGAGGTACCATGAGATGCCTGAAGTGCTGAATGAAATGGCTTGGAAGAATGGCCTCTGCTGAAATTAACCCCACCTCCAGATGAGGCACCGCTAAATCCATCGGAATGGAAAGGTATCTTGTCTGTCCCCTGACCTCCCAATCTGAGAACCATCTTAACTCTCCTGGCCACATTGGCCGCATCCTGAAAGGAAATCTCGCTCCTTGTCTCCTTAGCCATCTGCAATCTAATCGATTGAGCAAGGCCCTCAATAAATCTCATGACCCTCTCTCTCTCTGTGTGGGTAACAAAAGAATAGCATGTAGATCCAGATCCACAAAGTGAGTCTCATACTGGGTGACAGTCATGTTGCCCTGCTGAAGACGCTCAAACTAGCGGTGACGCTCCTCTTTAGTAGTAACTGTTTCGCCCCCTTTTTTCAACTCCTTTCGGATCGGTCAGGGTTTTTGACATTATTAGGACAACTTGTTTCCTTTTGGGAAAGGGGTATACAAGGATTAGAAGAGTCGCCACCTAACGAGTTAAGGTGTGTTAGGGCACCTATTTGGGGTCATTTACAAAATAAAATTAGTCAACCAGAGATAGGGTAAGGGATTGAAATTACTCCAAGGGGAAGGTGTTAGGCACCCCTCAGAGTTCACTACTGTGGTTCCCGGCCAAACAACTTTGTGAATTTGAGTAAGTAGCAAGTAGGCAATTAATGTTTAAACAAGTAAAGGACTTTCGAAAGAATCACAATCTAAGCACATATGTGTTACTAAAATTTGAAAAATATTTAATATCTAAGCAGGGTTTAGAAAGAGTTATAATCTAAACGTGCATGTAGGGGAGTACTAGGTTGTTTGTCATATGGATCACATCAGTACAATACCCGATAATCACTCCTCAAAGAGGGGCTACACGTGGTATTAGCGCACCGGTCATCATATCCATATCTACCTTTCTCACCCCGTAAAGGATATTAAATCGAGTGTTGGTCAACGACCTCTATTTTGTGTTGTTACCCGTCCCTTCCTAATAGTCCTGAAGGAGCTTAGGACCTCTACCTATAGGGGAAGTTCTAGGCAAATCCTTAGGTTCAAAGGAAAAACACTAAGGCGACAAACAAAACATGTAGGATTGCAATTAGTGGGAATACAGAGAAACAGATAAAAGGCTCAAGTTTACCTCCACAGGTAATGCAAATAGACAGCACGACTCAAACACAATTAAGGGCAGTATTTAAATTCAGAATCCTAAGACATGGTGTCTAGGTGAACCCAGAACAGAGGCAAATATGTAGACTTGTTTTATAACTCAGAAAGGCCCTAATCAGTTTGCCTACTGATTTTAAGCATGTTAACCATTAAGCAGTAAACACAAAAGGGACAGTTTTTCGGTTTTATAAAGGTTGATTACCTAAGGCTTGCCTAGGCATGGGAGTAATGCATAATCATCATAGTTAAAACGGTTCAGAATTTGTTATACCTAAAGCATTCTATTCTAAGTGTTACAAAATATGCAGGGATTATTTTCAGTTTATTTAAAACAAGGTGATCAAATATGAGGTTGTCTTGTGTCTTTTTATGCATCACTGGTTTAACTAGGTGTCTTAAACGAGACCTTAGGGCATGGTATCTACTACGTACATAAAGATGTAGAATGATTAAGATATGATTCATAAAAGCATGATCTCTAAATGCATATAGAATTGCTGAGTTGTTAAGCAAGATTTGTGTAGTTTACATTAACTATCCTAGGAACAGGATTTCTAAATGATAAACGTAAGCATGCAACAGTGTCAATGTGATGAGTGAAGCGGTGACTCAGGACATGGTGCAAGGGGCAGAATTTATAAAGGCATGATTGCACAGAGCGTGAGTTATGAATGCACATGAGTAACAGCTCTTTGTTAATGTTGTTATTTAGCCTATAAGCAGGATTTCTAAGTGATGAAAATAGCATCAAAATGGGATGCTGAAACAGGATACATGAAACTTAAGAACATGGTTTCTAATGCATGATCTGAACATATTGGTCCTAAACATGATCTCTATTGCGCAACAGGGAATATAAACCTAATATCATGGTTTCTACCCCTGTTTATATCTATAGCATGCATAGTTACCCCCTTCCCTTTTCACTATCCATCCCCCAAGAGTTGTTTACAATAATTATTACAGACTATTTGCATAAATTACATAAATAAATGAATAAAAGAAGAAGTTACACTATAGGGAGCCTACTGATAGGCCCAAAGTCTCCAGAAGTTATCAATGCCATTAGTGTTCATAGCCTTTCATATAATCGAGGTGTGCCAGAGTTCCCTAAGGACCTCAAGGGATCCGGGCAGTGCTCACACCCAGATTTTCATAACTATACTGAGTAAGTGCAGTGTGAAAGGGCCAGCTCTAATGCATCAGAGTTCAGAGGGGTCTCATAGGGATCCCAAAGCAGTCACACATTAGAGGGGCAGAACTTAGATTTCTAAGAGTATAGTATGAGTGTTTGACATAGTTTTGAAAAGGTTGAATTGGAAAATAACTTGTTTGAAATAAGTTTTTGAAAACAACATAAGGTTTCATTTTAAGGGAGAAACTTTCTTAAAAAGGAAAATGGAATGGGACAATAAAGACAACAACTCGGAACAGAACATAGAGCAAGAAGAGGAACCAAACCAATTCAACAATCACAAACAGGGAAGAAAGGGGTTTTGGGACACATAGGAAGCACATAAGGGTAGGTACATGATGGGAAGAATTTCACATGAATTCAGAATCAGAGAAATCCTAAAGGGGGTGAGGATTGGGGATGCATTACAGACTTTACACAGCACCTAATAACCATAGTTTTACCACAAGGATGTTTAGGCCAGGAATCACAGGGATACAAGTGCGACATAATCATATTGAAAGACAGAAAAGGAGTAACATGCTGAGTTTAAGGGAAAGGGTACAGTTTAATAATCATACTAGTAAGCAATAAGTAGACATGCTAATTGCAAAGTGAACAACAAAACCATAGGTAAAAGCATAGAAGAAATAAGATGAACTGAAATACTAAGAGAAGCATGTTGTTTTTTATACTTTAAACTAAATTGAGGACATACCAGTTAAGAGAGAATAAGCACAGAATGAAGAGCAAGAGAGTGTAATACTCAGTCTTGGCTTGAAGCCGACTGAGAATAGCAAATAACCAGCAAGGAGAACAAGAAAAGTATGTGTGTGTAAGAGAGGTTTTAGAACAGTGTTTGTTCGTCGTTGATAATGAAAGAGTGAAAGGTATATATAGTTCGCAAATAGGCAAAAGAATATAGTAACAAATAATAGTTCACTCCAATTATAGAAGTAAATTACAATTAGACTCCAATCAATGCAAGTACTCCCTTTAATTAAGGAGTCATAGTTCAAACGGATACAACAATGATAAATAGGGAAAGAAAATCAATTGAAGAACTGATTTTACCATGTAAGGGCTAGTAAAAGTATATAGCATGTGATTATGACTAAATACAGAATATACCATTTAAGGAAAGTGTATATTAATTAATTGACAGCATGTTTATTCACAGAAATAAGGCAGAATATAGTTTAATTCCAGAAATATGTCAAGAAAATCTCGAGTGAGATTCAAATCATAGGGAACCAGTGTCAACCGAAGGAAAAGATCACAATTTTAAGGAAAACTAGAAATCAGAAAAGAATATAGTGTAAAACCAGTAAAGCACCAATCACAGAGATTCAGAATAGTAAAACGATACTAGAAGCACACATATTAAGCAGGCATCAGAAACCCTAATCACGAAATTATGGATTCGTATCAGAAAAAATAGCAGATAATTAAAGGAGCCGGTAGACAATCATAGTGTAGGCATAAGCGACAAAGAATCAAAACCCTAACAATGATTATAGAGCAGGAAATCACAGGAACACATAGAATATACACGAAAAAACAGTAGCCATGCTAGAAAAGGTAAACAATATTGCAAAATATCTCGGACTCACAAATTGAACCCAGAAGTTTAGGGTTTTTAAAAAAAACTCAAACAAAAGGAGAACGGCTCAAATAATGCTTAAACATGATAAAATCATAAAATAATGCTGAGAAATTAGAAGAAAACTGTTTTTGTAAAGGATTTTTGAAACCTATTTAAAAGTGAACAATCGTTTTAGGAAACGAGGAAATCTTTGAAGAAAACATGTAAAAACCTCATAATACACACAGATCTGTTACAGATATAAAGAAATCAGAGGGTTCAGAGTTAGGGTTTTCAAAGAGAACCCAGAAAGGAAGAAGAGAACTCCAAAATATTACCGGTTTTAGCCAGAAAGTGGTAGATCTTACTCGGACGGCCATAGATGACCGGAAAAATGGCATGAGATCATAGAGGTGAGTTGAACCGCCTCTGTTTCACTTGAGAGCCTCAAAATGATGACACACGTTCAAGGGGGAGCCTTAAGGCTGGTAGGAGGTGAGACCACCATGGATTCCGGCAAGGAGATGGCCGGAGAAGGGCCATGTTCACTAGGGTGAGTTGAAGAGACGAGAGAGAGTTGAGAGACGGCTGAGTGAATGAGGGTGAGAATGAGAGATGGGGGTAGCCGTTTAGGTCTTAATTTTGGTAAGGGGTGATCTGGACCGTTGATTGGAAATGATCAGCAGTTCAGATTAAACAGGTGCTTGGGCCGGGTAATATGGTGTATTGGGCTTGGGTCTGTGGGTTATTACATTGGGTTAGGGGTCCGGTCGAATTTGGGATAGAATTTAAATAAAGAGTGGCTAATTATTAAATACCCAATTAAAATTAACAAAAAATAATTTATAAAATAGCTGATAATTGTAAAAAAAATGAAATTGATGCTTGTTAAATTAAATTAAAATCATTAACTATTATTAAAATGCAAATGATTGATTATTGGATTAAAAAAACATAAAACATATGATTAGGCTATAATTGTAAAGTTATTGCAATTATAGCCAAAGAGTGCCAATTTGGCTAATTGTGAAATAACTTGGTCTTAATAGGACCAAAAATAATACATTAAATCAAGAAATGTTTTTGAAATCATTTGTAATGCAATTTCGTAATTAATTATTAGGAATGAAATACTGGATAGATTAAAAATAAATTAATAAAAATATGAGAAAATTATTTTAAAAAATACCAATTGCTGTGAAAGCCTAATTTAAAGGTATATATGCAAGTTAAAAATAATTTGAGGAAAAATTGGGTATCAACAGTAATAGGTAAAAACTTCTCTAAGAAGAGGTGCGAAAACTGATCCCAAGTCAGAGCAGGTGACCCGTTTGGTCTAGTTAACAAATAATCCCTCCGCCATTTCTTGGCGGAACCCGTCATTTGAAAAACAGCAAAATCGCCCCCATTGGTCTCCAAAATACCCATGATCCGAAGAACCTCATGACAGCTATCAAGATACTCTTGAGGGTCCTCCGAAGTGGCACCACTGAAATGAACAGGGAAAAGCTTGATGAACCTGTCCAATCTCCACAAAGCATCGGAGGACATAGCTGCCCCATCAACGAGCGGTGTTGTAGCAACTGACTGAAATACCCTAATTGGATTGGCTTCTGGGGTCTGAGTTTGAGGAGTAATCTTCTCAGGAGTGTGGGTAACAGGAGTCTGGACCCCTCCTCCAGCCTAAGATACGGCTGCTGCCACGGGGAATGCGCCAGTCTAAGCTACACTCTCCATAAGGCCCACTAATCAGATCAAAGCATTCTGAAGCACCAGGGTAGCAATAAACCCCTCTGGGACCTGAGCTGGTCCCGCTAGAACGGTCTGAGCTGGAGCCCCCTCATCAATCTCTATCTGGGGCTCCGCAGTTGGAGCTACTTCCTGAGCAATGGGTTGAGTCATGCCCCTGCCTCGTCCCCTGGCATGGCCTCGGCCTCTGCCCCTTGTAGGAGTTGCTGCTGCTAGAGGAACTGATTGATGGTCAGCAGAAGAAGAAGCATGTGTTCTCTCCATCTGCGAGAGAATAGAGGTGTTCAATCAGTATTTGAGATAACAAGAATCGCACAACAGAGTAGAAGTAAAATGAATTTGTTCCTAACTTTATAGCCTCTAAGAGATACGTACAAACGTCTCCGTATCGATCTCTCAGACTCTATTAAGCTTGTCCGTGAATTGTGAGACCTAGGCAACCTAGTTCTCTGATACCAACTTGTCACGACCCAAATTCCCAACCATCGGGATCGTGATGGCACCTAACACCATCCTTTCTAGGAGAGCCAATGTTAGAGGGATTCAACATTTAAAACAACTAAAACATAATACGAGGTCTAATATTATCCAATAAATGAATCTAAAATAATGTGTGAAATAATTAAACGAAACTCGAAGCTAATACTAATATCTAGATACCCATGATTTGGAGTCACAATTCACGAACTACTAAAGAATACTACAAGTATTTGGCTGAAAGAAAATATATATATCTGAATTAAATAAAACAACAGATAAATAATATGGGGAAGACTCTAGGAATCTGCAAATGCCAGCAAATCTACCTCGTGTCTCCATGCGAATAATCAGCTACTGCTCAAAAATCAACTTTGACTGGAACAGGATCTGTACAAGAAGTGCAGAGTGCAGTATCAGTACAACCGACACCATAAACTGGTAAGTGTCGAGCCTAACCTCGACGAGATAGTGACGAGGCTACGGCGGGGCATTTATAATATAACATGTTTACAGTGTATAATAAAGCAAGAGGGAAATACTAAACTAAATAAAACAATAACTTGCAGTAAATAATTAAGTAACTCAGCTATCTTTCCAAATCTCAACTATAACCAATCCTTACGAAAATTTTCAAGTTACAATTTTAAATAACGACAGGAGAATAATATGAAAACAACAAAATAAAACAGTGTGTATTTCAGTTTCCGTCATATGACCAGTAAAACATGAATATCCTCCCTTATTACTCCTTGTTGCAGCGTGCAACCCGATCCCACATGTCCACCCTTGTTACTCCACAACATATCACCCACATTCCTCATGTTACGGCTGCAACCCGATCCCACTTGTCCACCCTTATTCCTCCTTGTTGCGGTGTGCAACCCGCTCTTACCAGACAATCACATTTTACCATTTATAATAAAGGTTTCACAAATTAGATCAAAGTCTTTCACAATATTTATGTCTCGGCAAATGTAAACGGAAAGTTGTACTATTAAGAAACTTCACCAATTATTACTACACAGCGAAACTAACCGGAATGTATCATGAAACACTGACAACCAGCTCAACCTTTAGTGTACCACAATGAAGCTAAGGAACTATTAATACTTTCAACTTAAGTGAAACAATATCTAACAAAACAAGTAGACAAGAACAAGTAGACATGGAAGCATCAATAATCATGAAACAATTGAGACAAGAATAAAATAAATTGAAAATCGGGAAGAGAACATGTCAAACAGGTAATTTGGTGGCGCATAGGTACTCCTCACCTCACCTATACACCACACACATGCAATTTCACATAGAATTTAAGTCGGGGATTCCTAATCCCTCAAGTCAAAGTTAGACCAAATACTTACCTCAAGTTCGCACGCCACTCACTGCTCAATTACAGTTTTTCCTTTCGAATTCACCTCCAACCCACTCGAATCTAATTTGAATTAGTTCAATATCATTTATTAGTGCTAAAGGAACTAACTTTAATGCATAATCATGGTTTTCCTAAGTTTTCCCAAAAAAGTTAAAAACTGACCCCGGGCCTGCTTGGTCCAAACTCGGAGTTCGGATCAAATTTTGTGTGATGACCCCAAAAAGGGGTCATCTTATGTGCATCTAATTTAGACTTGTTCCGAGGCCCCGAAAGCCTCCATTAATCTCACCTCGATGTGTGTGCGCAGCCCGGGCGCGTAGCCGGGAAGCCTTTATGTGAAAACTTGATTAAGAGTTTAATTTATGATAATTAATTGAATAAAGTTGACTTTGGTCAACAATTTTGGTAAACGGACCTGGATGCGTGATTCGACGGTCCCGGAAGGTCCGTAGGAAAATATGGGACTTGGGCGTGTGCCCGGAATCGAATTCAGAGGACCCAAGTCCGAGAAATGAATTTTCAAAGAAAATTGTTTTATAAATATATTAAAGGCTTATGAAAATGAACCTTGATGTGAAACCTGTGCTGCCGGGCACGTATTATGATTTTCGGTGCTCGGAATATGTTCAATATGTGTTATTTAAGTTATCTGTGAAATTTGGTAAGAAACGGACTTGATTTGATTGGTTTCGGATCAAATGAGGAAAATTGGAGTTAATGAAGTTTTGAGAAATCTCATAGAATTTGAAATTTTGTTTGGAATGTGATTTTATGTTCCCGAGGTACGAATGGAATTCCGAGACCGGGAATAGTTCTGCTGTGTCATTTATAACTTTTCTGCAAAATTTGAAGTCATTCCGAGTAATTTAGGCATGTTCGGCGCATTGAAGTGAGTTCTAGAATTTCAAGTTCTTAGTTTTGATTCAATTTGGTTTTGGGGTGGAATTTTGAGTTTCGTTGTTGTTTTCCATGTTCCGGAAGTTCGTGCGCGTCCGTATCATGAATACAGACTTGTTGGTATATTTGGACGGGGGCTCGGGTGGGCCCAGGTGCCTCCCGGACACAACACGAGGCCAAAAACCAGCTAAAACAACTGTTGGTGCAGCTGTTGCTGGTGTGACCGCAGGTGCGGTTGCCCAGCCGCAAGTGCGGGACCGCTCCTGCGGTCCCAGCCTCGCAGGTGCGGATCCTCCGCTGGTGCGGAACAAATTCAGCAGGAGCGGGTCCGCTGGTGCGGAAATCCCTCCGCAGGTGCGATCCTCAGCCCCCTTGCCCAAAGTCCGTTGATGCGGAACAAATTCCGCAGGAGCGGGACCGCTGGTTCGGACTCCTTTTCCGCAGATGCGATGCCAGGGTCCCAGGCCCTTTTTCCGCAGGGGCGGTGGTTTTCTCGTAGGTGCGGGACCGCACCTGCGATCCCAAGGTCACAGGTGCGGAAATCACTGTTGCCAGCCCCTTTTAAATGTCCAAATTACGGGTTTTTCTTCATTTTTCTCACCATCAACTTCCATTAGAGAGCATCCAAGTTTGGCCAGCACCTCCCACGACCACCCACTGTAAGAGGTAAGTAAAACTCCATAATCTTCTAGATTTAACATTAATTCCTAGTTAAATTCACTATTAAATCATCCAAAAATCATAGAATTAGGTAGTAATTTTAGGGTTCTTGAGGATTTTGTGATTATCCGTTTTAGGCCATGAAATTAAGTAGAAATCACACATTAATGATCCTTAGGTTATGGGTGAGTGATCCCTTCGAGAATACTCGGAATTTGAGCATGCGGGACCGGGGTTGGCATTCGGAAATTCTTCTAGAATGGCGACTTTATTGAATAGCTAAGATAATTTCTCACATTGTGCATGCATTGATCTAATTTCACACCTTTTGACTAGTTGCGAGTCCTCGGGTATAGAGTTCGGAGTTTCGGGCGCAATTGTGGTCCGAGGGGTAGATTCGACACGAGGTGAGTCTCCTTTCTAACCTTGTAAGAGGGAATTGTCCCCATAGG
>ML243301.1:0-18635 GCA_005239495.1 Nicotiana undulata
ACAAGACAACCGGCCGGAGTCATAGGGTAGGTCATAAGGACTGAGGTCATAAGCTCCCCACGACCGCGAATCATACCTGCAACTCGTGTGCTGACTCGACATTAGTAATAAGCTCCCCACGATCGTGAATCATACCTGCGACTCGTGTGCTGACTCGATAATAATAAGCTCCCCACGATCGCGCATCATACCTGCGACTCGTGTGCAGACTCGATAATAGTAATAAGCTCCCCACGATCGCGAATCATACCTGCGACTCGTGTGCTGACTCGATAATAATAAGCTCCCCATGATCACGCATCATACCTGCGACTCGTGTGCTGACTCAAGAATAGTAATAAGCTCCCCAAGATCGGGAATCATACCTGCGACTCGTGTGCTGACTCAATAATAATAGTATTTACATATAGGTACCTACGGGTACCGACTCGACCATGAACTCAACATGACTGTGTCAATATCATATCACTGATAGCCAATTAGGATTTACATCATTATATTCTTACCTCTCCCATGTCATTTCAACAATAAACACAATTTATATTGCACACAATGGTTCATATAAGGCACGAAATGGCATATTCGTGGGTCCTACGGCTACCCGACATAGCAATATATTCGCCACGTACGGACTATCGTCACTTGGTACGTACGCGGCCCCCTCAACATGTACACATAGCAAATAAGGAACCTACGGGGACATTTCCCCCTTACAAGTTTGGGAATGAGACTCACCTCGTGACGATATCACCCCTCGGGTCAAGGACGCGCCCGAATCTCCGAAATCTACACCCGAGGACTCGCAACTAGCCAAATATAGTATAATTGAATCAATTTATGCTCCAAGAATAAGAATTAACAAGAAATTCCAAAANTAATTATCAAAGCCCTAGGAATTTCTACCCAATTTCCCCCCATGATTTTGATAAATTAATAGAGGATTTAACTAGAAATTGATGTTTAAACTCGGTGTTAATAAGAAATTTACTTACCTCAAGTACTAGGTTGAAGGGTCCTCTGCAAGCTCTCAATTAACTCAAGGAAGAAGATGGAAATGGAGGAAAATGAACTAAACCCGCTATAAAAATACATTGCCCAGGGATTTACCCTATGCGAATGCACCCTAGGCATGTGTTCGCGAAGCTTTAAATTGGTCAGGTCCACAAGGCCTTCTACGCGAACGCGAGGGAGGGGCCGCGAACGCGAAGACAACAGCAGCTGGGCCTGCCCAATCGGCTGGACCCTATGCGAGCGCGACGGAGGGCCCGCAAACGCGGAGGCTAGCTGGGCTAGACCTTCGCGAACACGGGATGGGGAAAGCGAATGCGTAGAGCATCCGTAGCCCCTGCCCAATTCCTTCTTTGCGAACGCGAAGAAGGAAACCGGATACAGAAAATTCTAGTTTTTCTAACTTAGCTCTCGGGGGTCTAAAACACCCCCGAGCCCCCCGGGACCCCATCACAAAAGCACCGGCAAGTCTGTATGCGTGATACGAACTCGCTCGAACTTCCGGAATGTGAACAACAACAACGGAACTCAAAATTCAACCCCAAAACCAAATTAATCAAACTTAAGAACTTTGAAATTCTAGAATTCATTACATTGCGCCGAACGGGTCTATACTACTCGGAATGACCCCAAATTTTGCAGACAGGTCATAAATGACTATACGGAACTATTGTCGGCCTCAGAATTCCATTCGGATTTCGATAGCATGAAGTCCCATTCCAGGCCAAATTCTAAACTTAAGGAAATCCTGATTTCCATTTCGGGAGCCGAAACGGTCCCGGGTCATCAGAAACCCGAGCTTAACATATGCCCAAGTCCGAAATCATTGTACGGAGCTACTGGAGCTGTCAGAACTTGATTCTGAGGTCGTTTGCTCAAAATGTTGACCGAAGTCAAACTTGGCCAAATAGGCCAACCTTAAGGAACCAAGTGTTCCTAAACCATCCAATTCATTCCCAAATCTCGAACCACCCGCTCCCGTGAGTCATAAAGCACGAATAGACGCTATGGAAGGTTTCATTTAAGAAAACGAGACCCTAATACGCAAAACGACCGGCTAGGTCGTTACATTCTCCCCCTCTTAAACAAACGTTCGTCCTCGAACGGGTCTAGAATCGTACGTGAAGTGTTGAATAGCTGTGGATATCTGCCCCGCATGTACTTCTCGAACTCCCATGTCGCCTCCTCAACTGGTTGGCCCCTCCACTGGACCTTAACCACAGCAACTATCTTAGACCTCAACTGGCGGTCCTGCCTATCAACAATAGCCACTGGCTCCTCCTCGTAGCCCAACTTCTCATCTAACTGAATAGTGCTGTAATCAACCACGTGCGAGAAGTCGGCGTGATACCTCCGAAGCATGGATACGTGAAATACTGGGTGAACTCCTGATAAGGCTGGAGGCAAAGCAAGCTCATAAGCAACCTCTCCAACCCGCTTCAACACCTCGAAAGGACCTATAAACCTGGGGCTCAGCTTGCCTTTCTTCCCAAATCTCATAATGCCCTTCATCGGCGGAAACTTCAACATAACCTTATCTCCTTCCATGAATGCTACATCACGTGCCCGCTGATCTGCGTAGCTCTTCTGCCTAGACTGTGCTGTACGAAGCCTTTCTTGAATAATCTTCACCTTTTCCAAGGCATCCCTCACCAGATCTGTACCATATAGCTTGGCTTCGCCAGGCTCAAACCACCCAATCGGAGAACGACATCGTCGTTCATATAAAGCCTCGAATGGAGCCATCTCGATGCTGGACTGATAACTATTATTGTATGCAAACTCCATTAAAGGCAAGAACTGATCCCACTGACCCCCAAAATCAATCACACAGGCCCTGGGCATATCTTCCTGAATCTGAACTGTACGCTTTGACTGGCCATCAGTCTGAGGGTGAATTGCTGAACTGAGGTCTATCTGAGTACCCATCTCGCTGTGCAAGGCTCTCCAGAAGTGCGAAGTGAACTGAGGACCCCGGTCTGAAATGATGGACACTGGCACACCATGAAACCGGACTATCTCACGAAGGTAAATCTGAGCTAACCTCTCTGTAGTGTAAGTAGTAGCCACATGAATGAAATGCGCCGATTTGGTCAATCTATCCACAATGACCCAAACCGCGTCAACCTTCCGCAAAGTCCGAGGCAACCCAACCACGAAGTCCATAGTGATACGCTCCCATTTCCACTGAGGAATGGGCATCTGCTGAAACAAGCCTCTTGGCCGCTGATGCTTGTACTTAACCTGTTGACAATTAAGACACCTAGCCACATGATGAACAATGTCCTTCTTCATCCGCCTCCACCAGTAGTGCGACTTCAAATCACGATACATCTTTGTCGCTCCTGGATGAATAGAATACCGAGAACTGTCCGCCTCTGCTAGAATCCTCTCCCTCTGGCCGTCAACATCAGGAACACACAATCGACCCTGGAGTCGCAGAACACCATCCTCGCCTAAGGTAATCTCCTTGGCCCTGCCCTGGACCACCGTATCCCTAAGCTCTGCTAGGCGTGGATCATCAAACTGTCGAGCCTTGATCTCTCCGAATAATGAAGACTGAGCAACCACATGAGCCAAAACTCGACGAGACTCTGAAAGGTCTAATCTCACCAATCGATTGGCCAAGGACTGAATGTCCAAGGCTAAAGGTCTCTCCTCAGCTGCAATGTAGGCCAAACTACCCATGCTAGCTACCCGCCTGCTCAATGCATCCGCCACTACATTTGCCTTGCCCGGATGATACAGAATAGTGAGATCATAGTCCTTCAACAACTCAAGCCACCTCCGCTGCCTCAAATTAAGGTCCCTCTACTTAAGCAAGTACTGCAGGCTGCGGTGGTCGGTATAGACCTCACAAGATACACCGTAAAAATAATGCCGCCATATCTTCAAAGCATGAACAATCGCCGCCTACTCCAAATCGTGCACATGGTAATTCTTTTCATGAACCTTCAGCTGTCGCGAAGCATAAGCAATAACCCTGCCATCCTGCATCAACACACATCCCAACCCGATGCGTGAAGCGTCGCAATACACTATATATACTCCAGACTCAGAAGGCAATGATAACACTGGTGCTGAAGTCAATGCTAACTTGAGCTTTTGAAATCTCTCCTCACAATCGTCGGACCACCGAAATGTAGCATTCTTCTGAGTCAATCTAGTCAATGGAGCAGCCATAGAAGAGAATCCCTCAACGAACCGACGGTAGTAACCTGCTAAACCAAGAAAACTCCTGATCTCTGAAGCTGAAGTAGGACGTGGCCAACTCTGAACTGCCTCAATCTTCTGCGGATCAACCTTGATACCCTCACCGGACACCACATGCCCCAAGAACGCCACAGACTCCAACCAGAACTCACACTTGGAGAACTTAGCATATAGCTTCTGTTCTTGCAAGGTTTGAAGCACAACCCTCAAATGCTGCTCGTGCTCACCCAGGCTCCGTGAGTAGATAAATATATCATCAATGAAAACAATAACGAAGGAGTTGATATACGGCCTGAATACCCTATTCATCAAGTCCATAAATGCTGCTGGGGCATAAGTCAAGCCAAAGGACATCACTAAGAACTCATTGTGGCCATATCTGGTGTGAAATGCAGTCTTCGGGACATCAGAAGCCCGAATCTTCAACTGGTGATAACCTGACCTCGGATCAAACTTAGAGAACACACGAGCGCCCTGTAGCTGATCAAACAAATCATCAATGCGCGACACAGAATACTTGTTCTTGATGGTCACTTTATTCAACTGGCGGTAGTCAATACACATCCGCATAGACCCATCCTTCTTCTTCACAAATAAGACTGGAGCACCCCACGGCGACACACTTGGCCTAATAAATCCCTTGTCCAACAACTCCTCAAGCTGCTCCTTCAGTTCCTTTAGCTCCTTAGGAGCCATACGATAAGGAGGAATGGAAATAGGCTGAGTATCTGGAGCCAGATCAATGCAGAAATCTATATCTCGATCTGGAGGCATTCCTGGAAGGTCTGAAGGGAACACATATGGAAAATCCCGTACAACCGGTACTGAATCAATGGTAGGAGACTCGGTGGTGGTGTCTCTCACATAAGCAAGGTAAGACAGACACCCTTTCTCGACCATATGCCGAGCTTTCATGAAGGAAATAACCCGGCTGAAGGCACTGACTGAAGAACCCCTCCATTCTAACCTCGACAATTCAGGCATGGCTAATGTAACTGTCTTGGCATGGCAATCCAATACAGCATGATAAGGAGATAACCAATCCATGCCCAAAATAACCTCGAAATCAACCATATCAAGCAATAACAGGTCGGCTCTGATCTCAAGCCCACAGAAGGTAATCACACAAGACCGGCAAACCCGGTCTACCACTACAGAGTCGCCCACAGGAGTGGATACATACATGGGAGAACCCAAAGACTCGCAAATAACATCCAGAGAATGGGCAAATAATGCTGAAACATATGAATATGTAGACCCTGGATCAAATAGCACTGAAGCCTCTCTACCACAGACTGAAATCATACCTGTAATCACAGCGTCTGAGGCCACTACGTCCGCCTTGGCCGGAATAGCATAGAACCTGGCTGTAGCACCTGATGACTGAGCTCCCCCAGGAAGAGCGGGAGCTGAATGACCCCCTCCTGACTGGCCTCCCCCTCTAGGACGGCCCCTGCCAATCTGACCTCCACCCCTAGGTGGTCGAACTGCTGGTGCGGGACCCATAGGCTGGTGACTCTGCTGAACGGCCTTGTCCCTAAAGCGGGGGCAATCCCTCTTCATGTGGCCTAAGTCCCCACACTCGTAACATCTCAGATGTGACATATCCTGCTGGCCTGAAGAGTAAGAGTCCTGAATGGCTAGAGTGCGATGAGAATCATCTGTCATAGCACTGAAATAGGAACCAGAGGATCTCTGACGGCTGGAGTAACCACTAGATGGACTGTGAATGGCTGGAGGACGGTAGGAGTGCTCTGGCATGGCGCTAAACTGGGGCCTGACTGGAACAACCCTAGGAGGTACTGGAGGTGCTGAATAGGAAGGCCGGCTGAACTGGACACCTCCGTACTGACCCCTGGCCCTAGATGGAGCCCCTCTGAAGTCGCCTACAAACTTGGCCCTCTTGTCCTGCTGACCCTGCTTACCTGGCAGACCCTGCTCCCTGCCCCTCGCACGGTAACCCTCGATACGTCGAGCTATTTCGACCACAAGCTGATATGGGGTACCCATCTCCACCTCTCTGGCCATGGAAGTCCTGATACCCGGATGTAAGCCAAACCGTCGAACCCTCTCAGCATCTGTGGGCAATATCATGAGAGCATGGCGAGACAACTCTGAGAACCTGGCTTCATAATCTGACACAGACATCTGCCCCTGCTCTAACCTCTCAAACTGACCCCGCAGTTCCTCCCTCTCAGACGGTGGAATGTATCAGTCCAAGAATACCTGAGTAAACTGCTCCCAAGTAACTGGTGGAGACCCTACTGGCCTACTGAGTATATAAGACTGCCACCAGCGGCGAGCTCTTCCCTCAAGCTGGAAGGTCGTGAAATCTACCCCATGTGACTCTAATATCCTCATGTTGTGAAGTCAGTCCCTGCACCTCTCGATGAAATCCTGTGCATCCTCTCCTCGCTCACCCCCGAAGGTCGGAGGGCGGAGCTGGGTCCATCTACCCAGCAACTTTTGCTGGTCTATCCCTGCAACTGGCCTGGGCTCTGGTGCTGCCACTCCAGGCTGAACCACGATCTCTGGTGGAATATCTTGAGTACGATGTACTGCTGCTGCTGGTCCTGTAGCCTGAGCGGTAGGGGTCTGAACTCCCCCTTCTGCCTGAGAAGTAGAAGGATCTGATGGAAGTACACCCGCCTGTGACATAGTATCCATGAACCTCAGCATACGTCCCATGACCTCCTGGAAGCCCGGCGCCGTCATAAAATTAGCTGGTGGTGGAGCTACTGGAGGCAGCTCATCCTGCTCCTCAACATAAGGATCCTCAATTGGTGCAACCGGTACAGCTCTGGGATGCCCTCGCCCCCTACTACGAACATGAGCCCTACCCCTTTCCCTACCACGGCCTCGAGCGGCGGGGGTAGTAGCCTCTCCTGGATCAGGAACATGTGAAGCACGCGTCCTCTCCATCTGTGAGAGAGTAGAAGAACATGTTTGAATACATGATCGATTGCACGATAGGATATGAACAAAAGGAGTTTCTTAACGCCCTATAGCCTCTTTAAGATAAGTACGGACGTCTCCGTACTGATCCGCAAGACTCTACTGGGTTTGCCCGTGACTCGTGAGACTACGTGAACCTAAAGCTCTAATACCACGTTGTCACGACCCGAATCCTAATTTAGGTTGCGATGGCGCCCAACAGCGGTGTTAGACAAGCCGATATAACTTTCACTAAGTGATACCCTTCCCATTTGATCAAACAAGTCAATGGCTACCAGTTTATAACAACTAACATGATACTAGTCTTGAGTGAAGGTAAAATAATAGAAGATACAAGGCCGAAATAAAACATACACATAGACATACATCCCAAAACCCCAAAAATATATACCGCGTGTGTGCCAAGAACTAGTGTCACGAGTGCCACGGGCAACTAGTGAATATACAATGACTACAACATATACATGGTCTCAGTCTGAATGAGCTAGACAGAGAGTATAACAAAAGAAACTCCAGGGTGCTGCTAGGAAGTCGCCAGGAAAGCAGCTCACCGTGAAGTATGACCACGCTATCGATATCTAGCACCTACCTGAAAATCAGATGGACCAGCCTCCGGACCTGTACAGTCAAGTACATAAAGGAAAGAAAATGCAGCATGAGTACATATATATAAATATGTACCCAGTGAGTATCCCGTCTAAACTCGAAGAAGTAGTGACGAGAGGTCGACTAGATACTCACTAAGGTCCAGCAACATAATATAGAACGAGATAAGGCCAAAGCAATAGGCATGCGAAACATTAAACAACAAGTATATGAACACATAATGTAATACAAGTAAGAGCACCAAGTACCAATTCCTCTTTATTCAACAATACCTGACCAATACTGACATATGTGAACCTGACTCACGTGTACATGTACCGACACGGACAAGAAAACCGGCCAGAGCCATAGGGTAGGTCATAAGGACTGAGGTCATAAGCTCCCCACGATCGCGAATCATACCTGCGACTCGTGTGCTGACTCGATAATAGTAAGCTCCCCACGATCCCGCATCATACCTGCGACTCGTGTGCTGACTCAATAATAGTAATAAGCTCCCCACGATTGCGAATCATACATGCGACTCGTGTGCTGACTCGATAATAATAGTATTTACATATAGGTACCTACGGGTACCGACTCGACCGTGAACTCAACAGGACTGTGTCAATATCATATCACTGATAGCCAATTAGGATTTACATCATCATATTCTTACCTCTCCCATGTCATTTCAACAATAAACACAATTTATATTGCACACAATGGTTCATATAAGGCACGAAATGGCATACTTGTGGGTCCTACAGCTACCCGACATAGCAATATAGTCGCCACGTACGGACTATCATCACTTGGTACGTACGCGGACCCCTCAACATGTACACATAGCAAATAAGGAACATACAGGGACATTTCCCCCTTACAAGTTTGGGAATGAGACTCATCTCGTGACGATATCACCCCTCGGGTCAAGGACGCGCCCGAATCTCCGAAATCTACACCCGAGGACTCGCAACTAGCCAAATATAGTATAATTGAATCAATTTATGCTCCAAGAATAAGAATTAACAAGAAATTCCAAAAATATAGTATTCTTGAAGGTTTTTGAAATTTCGACCCCGGGCCCACGCGTTCGGATTTTGCAAATTCTCGAAGGGATGAATTACCCGAAGCCTAAGGATCGTGATTACCTAATTTATTTAGGAATTCATGGCTAAAAAGGGATAATTCACTAATTATCAAAGCCCTAGGAATTTCTACCCAATTACCCCCCATGATTTTGATAAATTAATAGAGGATTTAACTAGAAATTGATGTTTAAACTCGGTGTTAATAAGAAATTTACTTACCTCAAGTACTAGGTTGAAGGGTCCTCTTGGAAGCTGTCAATTAACTCAAGGAAGAAGATGGAAATGGAAGAAAATGAACTAAACTCGCTATAAAAATACACTGCCCAGGGATTTACCCTATGCCAACACACCCTGGGCATGCGTTCGCGATGCTTTAAATTGGTCAGGTCCACAGGGCCTTCTACGCGAACGCGAGGGAGGGGTCGCAAATGCGAAGACAATGGCAGCTGTGCCGGCCCAATTGGGTGGACCCCATGCGAACGCGACGGAGGGCCCGCGAACGCGGTTGGAGGGGTGCGAACGCAAAGGCCAGGGGAACCAACCCATCGCGAAAGCGGGATGGGGAACGCGAACGCGTAGAGAATCCGTAGCTCCTGCCCAATTCGTTCTCCGCGATCGCGGCCACCCTCCTGAGAACGCGAAGAAGGAAACCAGATACAGAAAATTCTGGTTTTTCTAACTTAGCTCCCGGGGGTCTAAAACACCCCCAAACCCCCGGGACCCCGTCCAAAAGCACCGACAAGTCTATATTCGTGATACAGACTCGCTTGAACTTCCGAAACGTGAAAAACAACAACGGAACTCAAAATTCAACCCCAAAACCAAATTAATCCAACTTAAGAACTTTGAAATTCTAAAATTCATTACATTGCGCCGAACGGGTCTATACTACTCGGAATGACCCCAAATTTTGCAGACAGGTCATAAATGACTATACGGAACTATTGCCGGCCTCGAAATTCCATTCGGACTTTGATAGCATGAAGTCCTGTTCCAGACCAAATTCTAAACTTAAGGAAATCCTGATTTCCATTTCGGGCGCCGAAATGGTCTCGGGTCATCAGAAACCCGAGCCGAACATACGCCCAAGTCCAAAATCACTGTGCAAAGCTACTGGAGCTGTCAGAACTCGATTCTGAGGTCATTTGCTCAAAATGTTGACCGAAGTCAAACTTGGCCAAATAGGCCAGCCTTAAGGAACCAAGTGTTCCTAAACCATCCAATTCATTCCCAAATCCCGAACCACCCGCTCCCGCGAGTCATAAAGAACGAATAGCCTCTATGGAAGGTTTCATTTAAGGAAACGAGACCCTAATACACAAACGACCGGCTGGGTCATTACACCATCTAATCCGACCCATTAAGTGTCACGTCCCAAAAAACCCACTAGACAAAACTGGCACCCAGCTGACACTACCCGCTAGGTGAACCATCTCATACCATACATTTAGTATCTATTCGGAATTTAACCAAAGTATATGCAGGTTACAACGATCCAATAACTAAATACAAATAATTAATAACCCAAGTTATTTTATAAGTAGGTTAGAACAATAATAACTAAAATGGAGGAACAATACTCTAGCCCAAACCCCACACTAGACCATGGAGCATCTAAGAGAATTAAAAAATAGATATCATATGAATAAATGATAAAGACTCTTTTGGCAGCCTCCACGAACAATGCGGCGGCTCACCTCAATAAGCGAATCCACTCGAACAAACTCATCAGCCACTAGTTCTATCTCCCGCAATGGTATCTGCATAGGGATGCATGTAAGGAGTGAGTTATACGTAAATATAACCCAGTAAAATCCTCGACCCACCGCTTTAAATACCTCTGGAACAAGTGTTAGAAAATACAGACACACCACAACATGAACGATAAAGTAAATATGATAATTATACGATAACTCAATATATGTGTATCAACAGAGTTATTAATAATTAACCAACAAGAGTACCCACTAAGGACTTATCATAATTGCAGTGAAAGAAATTTACCAACAAACCTATGAGTCCACAACGGCACCACAATGCCTCAAATATGACAGATACACAATGCCCCAAATATCATGGCGCACAGCCGTATCAAACTCAAAATCATGGCACACAGCCGTATCCAACTCAAAATCATGGCGCACAACCGTATCCAACTCAACATCATGGCGCATTTCCGTATCAAACTCAACATCATGGAGCACAGCCGTATCAAACTCAACATCATGGCGCACAACCATATCCAACTCAACATCATGGCGCATAGCCGAATCAAACTATCAAACTCAACAACTTATAAAATATTTTTTTTCTTTTGTATTTTTCATAAAATAATATATTTGCGGTTGGTCTAAGACCACCAATTCTGCCAAGCGCACGCTTATCCCAACACATGGACCAGGCAGAGAAAACACATTTTTAAAACGGGTTTTAGAAAAAGCAAGTACCAAAGCTTAAAGTCTCACTTACCTCACTATCACAAGTTTTCCAACCTTGCAACGTCTTGAGCCCCGACCAAACAACATTTAATGGCTTCAGTCTATACAACATATTAATAAACAATGTCACTTAATGGGTACTCAATATTGATATCAATTGGCAAGTCAAATCTCATATTCCCTAAATTTCAAACTTAGAGCTAAACCTCAATATTATAACAACTCATGCCATGAATTTAATGGTAAAACGCATATCCTGATATCACTGTCCAACCCACTTGTTGACCCATGTCACTGCATAGTTTTGAAGATTGACAAAGGCTGACCAGTTGAACCAGGTCCATCAGGGCACACATCTTGGAACTGAATAACTGGCACATGAACCGTATATGCATAGGAGATATTCGTGACTGTGACTTATCAATGAACCAAGAGATTGTCTCCTAATGCAAAAAGGTTGCAAACTGATGAGAGAATAGAAGTTGAATTCAGCAAGGAGAAGTAACAAAGGAAGGAAGTTGAGTTTAATTCGAATTCTTTCTCCCAGGAAGAGTCGAACTAGAATTGATTGACAAACTCAACTAATGAATCTATAAATACTCGAAGTATTTCTGCTGGAATTTTGGACGCACGAGTACATAAGTGAATCAAGATCTGAAAGCAAAATTCCCAGTTATTTTGCAAGCAGATTTAGTGTGCGATACAAAGGCTACAGTTCAGGTAGAAGAACCAGTTTCATCGTTGATGTATTGAGTCTAGTTGATTGTAGTAGGTGTTTAAATATTGTATCTTATCAGCTTTCTTAGAAGCAAATTGTAATAGGTACACATTGTTCAAGTTAGAGTTAACTTGAAGCTTGTAGAAATTAGCTAGTGGCTAGTTGATACAAAGGGATTAGAGTTAGTCCTAGGATTACAAAAGAGTTTATTTTATAAGTCCGTTTGGCTCAAAGCTTTTAGTGAAGAGTTTGAGCAAATCCTACTGAGTAGTAGGTCGTGGATTTTTCACCTTTTGAGCCAGGTGTTTTCCACGTAAAAATATCTGTGTTTTACTTTACTGCTTTTATTATTCCGCACAAGTAGAAGCTGGAACACAAAGAAGAACATGGTTCTTCTTGGGAGACAACACTCAAAATATTGGGTACCACACTTTTAACCTATATTCTTATGTGGTATTGACGTCTGAAACATCAATTGGTATCAGAGCAGGTTATCCTTGAAAAGTCTGACACCTTGGAAAAGATCAAAATGAGTGCACCACCTGGGAACTGGGAAGGTCAATCAACTTCAAGGCCACCACTCTTCAATGGCCAGTACTACTCTTGGTGGAAGAACAGGATGAAGGACCACCTGATAGGAGAAGACTATGAACTCTGGGACATAGTCAATGATGGGCCTCTAGCTACAATGAAGAAGACTGCTGAAGGTGTGGATGTACCAAATACTAGGGCTGATTGCACTGCTGAAGACCTAAGGCTAAGAAGTGGCTAGTTTGTGGATTAGGCCAAGATGAATACAACAGAATCCAAAGTTGCACCACCGCCAAAGAAATCTGGGATACTCTACAAGTAGCCCATGAAGGAACACCTCAGGTAAAGAGGTCAAGAGGTACTCTACTATACTCTCAGTATGAAAACTTCACTATGAAAGAAGGAGAGACTATCCAAGAGATGTATACAAGGTTCACATCCTTGACCAATGAACTAAAGTCTCTTGGAAGAATCATTCTTGAGGAGGACAAGTTGAGAAGATCCTGACAAGGGTCTTGCCAATTTCCTGGGAAAGCAAAATCGCTGCTATCCAAGAATTCAAGAATATGGCAACCCTGATATTGGATGAGCTGATTGGAAACCTCACTGCCTATGAACTCAGAAGGCAGACAATGAAGATGGACGGTCCAAAGAAGGAGAGGAGTCTATCATTGAGAATCACTGAGGGAGCAGATCTGGAGGAAGATGAGTTGGCCATGATTACCAAAGAATTCAGAAACTTTCTCATGAGGAAAAAGGGCATCTCTAGAGGAAAACTACAACAAAGCAAAAGCTCCAGAAAATCCAACCAACAAGGGATGCTACAAATGTGGTAAGACTGACCATCTCATCAAAAATTATCCTCAGTGGGAAGTAGAATGGAAAAAGGAGAGATATGAAAGAAGGAACAGGAAGAAGGAACTGGTCCAACCCAAGAAAATCACAACTAAGGCTATGGTTGCTGCTTGGGGGGAAAGTTCAGATGAGGAATCAGAAGATGGGGAGACTGAAGATCAGGCGCTCATGGAAATTGGAGAATCTGATGAGGAATCACATGAAGAACCACAGGTAAGTATTTCCCATCTTAAAAACAAAATAAAGTTCCTATCTAAGGAAAAACTCTCTGAGTTGCTACTTGATTTCATAGATGATTCTGAGGAAACATCCAAAGAGAATGATCAACTCTCTAAAGAATGTGCAATGCTAAAAGCAAAGTGAATGAACCTGGAAATCAGAGTCAATGAATCTGAAAGAAAAACACTGTCCCGTTGAACCAGGTTCATCCACTTGAGATTGAGATTCTAGAATTAAAATCTGAAAACTTAAATCTGAGATTAGGATCCAGTAAAAGGGTTGTTGATCACTCTCATGTCATGTTAGAGGAAAATTTGGGAAAACTAAAAGATAAAATGTATGCCAAGGATGAACAGATAAGATCACTTAAAGAAGAGCTTGGCAAAGTCAAACATGAATTAGATAGAACTTGTAAATGGAATAAATCCTCTGATGCCTTGACATGGCTTCAAGAGAATCATAGTAGCAACCGGAGAGGGCTTGGTTTTGGGAGTCAATTGCCCAAGTGGGATCCCAAAAGCAAGTATCTCTCTCTTCCTGAAAATAAAATCTGCACCCACTGTGGTAAGACTGGCCACTACAAATATGAGTGTACTGCAAAGGAGCAGGCCAGTCAATAAAATGAGAGGTTTGTCAAAAAGAAAAATTGGCTACCAAATTGGGCCAAGAAAAAATCGATTCATCCATTATCTCATAGAAAAGGACCCAAACTAGTTTGGGTTCTTAAAACTAACCCCTGATTTCCTTTTGTAGGTACAAGTGAGAGGAAGCAGCCAAATTTGGTTTTTGGATAGTGGCTGCTCAAAGCATATGACGGGGAACAAGGAACAGTTCCTTTCACTTGAAAACCTCAAAGGAGGAAATGTCTCCTTTGGAAATGGAAAGAAAGGTGAAATTATAGGGGTTGGGAAAGTAGGTAAGGATGACACACGTTCCATCGAACATGTGTACTTGATAGATGGCTTGAAATGTAGCCCGATCAGTGTGTCACAATTGTGTGACAGAGGTAACCTATTTTCTTTCACTTCCACAAAATGTTTTGTGATTAACTTGCTTACTAACAAGATTGTTCTGTGGGGAAAGAGAATGAATAATATCTATGTCATAGACTTGTCCACACTATCTTAAAATGAACTCACTTGCTTAAGTGTTCTGGACAGTGATCCCTTCTTTTGGCACAAACGACTTGGACATGCAAGTCTAAATCAGCTTAACAAATTAATCTCTAAGGACTTAGTGGTGGGACTCCCTAACATTAAGTTCAAGGAAGACAAAGTTTGTGAGGCATGTGCAAAGGGGAAGCATGTAAGGTCCTCATTCAAAAGTAAGAAAATGGTCAGTACCCCCAGGTCGTTGGAACTGGTTCATCTGGATCTGTGTGGTCCAATGAGAACTCTGAGCAGAGGTGGTAAGAAATATGTGATGGTGTTAGTTGATGATTACTCAAGGTTCACGTGGACCTTATTTCTGGCATCTAAGGATGAAGCATTTGATATGTTCATCACATTTGTTAAGAAAACTCAAAATCAGTTAGGACATCAACTAGCATCAATAAGATCTGACCATGGTACTGAATTTGAAAATGCTAAGTTTGCTGAGTTCTGTGATGAACATGGTATCAATCACAACTTTTCTGCCCCTAGAACCCCACAGCAAAATGGGGTTGTGGAAAGAAAGAATAGAACTCTTGAAGACATGGCAAGAACCATGCTTCTTTCTAGCAAACTACCACACAACTTCTGGGCAGAAGCAATAAACACTTCTTGCTATATAATCAATATATGTATGACCAGGCCACTAGTAGAGAAGACTCCCTATGAATTACTCAAAGGAAAAAAGCCCAACATATCCCATCTTAGGGCTTTCGGATGTAAATGCTATGTGCACAATAATGGTAAAGATTCCTTAGATAAATTTGATCCCAGAAGTGATGAGGGAGTATTATTGGGATATTCATCACATAGTAAAACCTATAAAGTGTACAATAAAAGAACTATGTGTGTAGAGGAGAGTGTGCATGTTATATTTGATGAAACTAACACTCTTTCTGAGAGACAGGAACCAGAAGATGAGGAGCTTGGACTGGTGAGAAGCAGTGAACACATTGAAGCAGCCATGGAAGATGGAACAGGTGATGGACCAGGTCCAACTACCCCAAGCAACATGACAGGGGGAACTCAACATGTGAATCCTGGCCCTGATCCTGTTCCACAACAACAAAACAACATGGAACTATCCAAAAGTGAACTATTAGTACTCAAACCACACAGATATCAGAGTTCTCACCCTCTTGAGAACATCATAACAGATTTGTCATCCGGAATCAAAATAAGAGCTTCCTTGAAAAATCTGTGTGCGTTTGATGCCTTCCTATCCTTAATCGAACCAAAGAACATTGGTGAAGCCCTTCAAGATGCTGATTGGGTAAATGCCATGCAAGAGGAACTGAATCAATTTGAAAGAAGTTAAGTATGGCACTTGGTACCCATGCCACTAGACAGATCGGTGATTGGCACAAAGTGGGTCTTCAGGAACAAGCTCGATGAGGATGGAACTGTTACAAGAAAAAAAGGCAAGACTAGTTGTTCAAGGGTATAGTCAAGAAGAAGGAATTGACTATGATGAGACCTTTGCTCCTGTGGCAAGATTGGAGGCTATCAGACTTCTTATAGCATTTGCTGCACATATGGAATTCACTCTCCGTCATATGGATGTTAAGAGTGCCTTTCTCGATGGATATTTGAAGGAAGATGTATTTTTCAAACAACCTCCAGGTTTTGAAAGCAAAGAGTCATCAGATCATGTATATAAACTTGACAAGGCTCTTTATGGTCTCAAACAAGCACCTAGAGCATGGTATGAGCGATTGTCAAAATTCCTGCTGGAACATGGGTACAAACGAGGCAAAATTGACAGTACTTTGTTCCTAAAGGAAAAGGGGAAGGATCTTCTGATTGTGCAAATATATGTTGATGATATCATATTCGGGGCAACTACTGAAAACCTTAGCAAGGAATTTGCTACACTAATGGGGAGTGAATTTGAAATGAGTATGATGGGTGAGCTAAACTTCTTCTTAGGCTTACAAATCAAGCAAAACCCACATGGAACAATGATTCATCAACAAAAGTATGTGAAAGAACTCCTCAAGAAATTCAAGATAGAGGATTCAAAGGAAATAGACACTCCCACAGCCACAACTACTAAATTGGATGTGGATGAACCTGGTTCATCCGTTGATCAGAAGGTATACAAAGGAATGATTGGTTCTCTACTATATCTCACTACCAGCAGACCAGATATTGTGTTCAGTGTCGGATTATGTGCCAGGTTTCAGGCAAATCCAAAGGAGTCTCACCTCACTGCAGTGAAGAGAATTTTGAGATATTTAAAAGGCACCACTGATTTGTGCCTTTGGTATCCTAAAGGTAGTAATTTCGACCTTGTAGGATATGCTGATGCTGATTATGCAGGTTTCCTGGTTGACAGGAAAAGTACTTCAGGCATGGCTCACTTCTTGGGCTCTTGCCTTGTGTCTTGGGCCACCAAGAAACAAAATTCAGTAGCTCTGTGTACTGCTGAGGCTGAATATGTGGCTGCAGCCTCTTGCTGTGCTCAGTTGCTGTGGATTAAGCAACAACTCATGGACTTTGGTATAGATGTGGGATGCATTCCTATTTTTTGTGATAACACTAGTGCCACTAGTATGACGAAGAACCCGGTTCATCATAAGAGAACTAAGCACATAGATGTTAGACACCACTTCCTTAGGGACAACTATGAAAGGGGAATGATCTCAATTGAATTTTGTGCTACTGATAAGCAAGTTGCAAATATCTCCACCAAAGCACTGAGTAGGGAGCATTTTGAGAGAAACATGCTTGAATTAGGGATGATTAAGATCACCTAATTGGAAAAACAAAAATGAAAAAAATATTATTTGATTTTTTTTTATTCTTGTTGGCTAGAAAATTCTAATTGGGTACTTAATCAGATTAATAATTGCTCAGCATCATGTCTTTATTGCCATACTCTTTTGCCATGTATTAATATGATTCCCTGGATACTAATAATGTTTATCTATCTTTGTAAATTGAGGCAATTTAAAGATTTTTAACAGGATGAATCTGGTTCATCCATGCTGATTCATCTGACTGACGAGGTACGTTCTCTTCTCCATATATTAATTCAATTACAGTCATACATGAGCAGGATTCTTTCCATAATTGGTTCAAATTCAAATACATCGTACTTACCCAAATTGAACCGGTTTCAATAAGTCCCATCTTCACTTAAGTAGCCTAGTTTTAGGGGGAAATTAAATGTCTAATCAATGTCAGTCCTTCGACGATTAGACTCCTAATTGAGTAAATGTTCTGCAGTTGTAATCTCCCCAGCCACATCTTATATAAGGGTCATCATTACTCTTTTATTCATAAAGCAACCGTCGAACCAAGTTCAACTCATTCCACAATCCAAATCTGCTTACTCGCCTTTTTCTTCCTAACATCACATAATCATGTCTTCACCACCACCTGCTTCTTCTTCTACTTCATCACCTAATCGTGATTATGATGGAGGAAATTCTGAGTCTGAATCTAACTCTCCATCTGTGTACAGTTCTCAATCACCAGAAATCTCTTCAACCACTGAAAATACACCCATTCCTGAACCTACTCCAAACCCTACTCCTGCCCCCAAGAATCGCCGAGTCAAAGTTCTTGCCCGGAAAACTGTTGCTTCTGGGACTAGGGCAAAATTCTTGGAGGATCTTATTGAAGCAGACAAAGGTTCTAAGACAGATTCTTCCAGTGAATCTTTTAAATCAGCCAACAAGGACGACGCACCTGGTTCAACCAGCTCTGAGAAAGGTAATCCTGAAATTAATTCTGAAGCTGCTTCTGCTGATAAGTGATTCATGCTGGTTGGGTCTATTATTGATGTTGAAGTGCCAAGTAGGCAGAGGGGTGGTAGAAAAGAAAGATTCTGAGAGAGAGGGAAAAGAAGTTGAGAGGGGAT
>ML243301.1:25136-37243 GCA_005239495.1 Nicotiana undulata
GTGTAACGCAGCGTTGTTGGACGGTGTCAGTTGGTGATTTCCACAAGTGGGCTATCTCTTGGGAGTAGGTTAGCGGTTGTGTGGTTGGTAAGTTTTTACAAGGAATCATAGGGGCTATTCGGTAGGAGGCAGAATGTGTGAATGTTTCTAGAGGATTTAGGTAATTAGGGAATGCTAACAGGAGAATTCGGAGGGATTGGATGGGTTGGTTGAGCAAAATCATGTTAGCAAAGGAGAAGGGATCTCAGCAGGGTCTAGAGTGGTGCAAGAGTAGCTTCGGGCTAAGTTGGGGAGTCCCACCACCTGCAGTTGGGTTGTAGGATTGTGTTCTCTTGGGGTAGCAGATTGTCAGAATATTGGCAAGTTGTTTCAGCTAGGGAAGGGAGTAGAGTAGTGATTATGCATGGGATTTGATAAATGTGTGCAAGTAGGTCCTGTTGGACCAGGGTTAAACTTTGAAAGGTCAGAATTTATGCTTGAGGCGTAGGCAAGTTGTAAGGGCAGTGACTCAGTCACGTATTTCATTAAGAGGATGTTCATGTGCTAGAAGAGCCGTGGAGTTGATTGTATTCGGGTCCAGTCAGAGTGGGTGACTCTCAATAACGGTCCTAGTGAATTCAAAGGTTAATGAATGCGATATCTAAGGATTTCGAGCAGCTGTGTGAGTAAGGATCGAGCTTTTGCAGCATAGCTGCTGAGAAAGGGGAAAAGGTTGGAGTGTTCTATGTTATTGTCGGCATGCATGATAGTATTGGAGGAGTGAGAGAAATAAACTCCGGATCATAGAAAGGGTTCTTGGAAGGGTATGAGACGGGTTGCGGGATTTAGGCAGCACGGTCTCGTGAATCAGGGTCACTCGGGAAGAGTGAGGGTTGAGTTGCTACGAGTTGAAGGGAGCTACTATTATCTCTGAGAACTAAAGATGATTAAAAGGAAGATAGATTTGGTTAGCCATGGTTGAAATGGCACAAGTGCAATAGTGATCGGTACCTTCAGTGTGATTGTGCGGGTTATGATTCTCATGAATTGAGGTAAGTAAAAGGTTTTCTATATGGTGAAGTGTTCACCCTAGTAGTAGTTCAGGAGTTATGGTGGAATTCCCATGCTATTCCATATTGGCATGTTAGGTGCCGTAAGCGGTATGCAACCGGAACTAAGAATCGAGATTGCGGTTCGGTGTTAACAAGGACGTCATGAGCTCGGAGGAGCAAGAGCGAGGGATTTGAATGTTTAGAATGAGCTGATGTTGTCTTTAGTGTTACCTGAGATCGATGTTCGGTGAAAGAGGATTTGTACCCTGATCATGGGTTCTTGAATGGTTTTACAGCATTAGTGTAGTCGGTGGTACAGATGTGCATACTGGTTTCCTTGTGTGGAAGGACGCGGGAGCGTGACCACGGGAAGATTGTATAAGTGTAACATGTAGTCACCTAAGGGATTAAAAGGATTAGACCAAGTATAAAGGAATGTAATATTGCTTAACTGAGAATTTATGCCTGGAAGGCGTTCGGTTCAGTCGATTGTGGATGGTGGGGTGTCTGTCCCGGCTATGATGGTAGTTCTTGTTTATTATGAGAAGAATCAGTGTATTATGGACCCAGGTGAGGCTATTAGTTTAGTTCAGTGCAAGCGGAATCGATTTGAAGTGTGTTACTGGATTTAAAACAAGATTTTGGGCTTCATACGAGTCAGGTGTGTTCATTTCAGTATAGCGCTCCGCATAGAAGGGGTGTTGGAATATCATATATTGTTTCATCTTCGTTGATTCAGGTATATTGTGATTGTGCCGTGTGGGTTGTGAAACGGCTTGATAATTTCTTATGTGTTGAGATTTCGCATAGTGATGAGGTTATATGAGCAGGATGGCTCTTGAGATTCAGATTATATATCGCACCCCAGTTGTGCTCGAGTTTTGTAGCATATGGCTCTATTAGTCTCCCCAGAATGGTATTGTGCACTTAGCGTGCTTGTGATCGGTATTCAGTAATTTGTAATAGTGAGCAATTCACCTTCGTGTATATCTCCTTGTGTGAATTCTATGATGGGACCGGGTGGCACGCGGCCACGGGTATGTTATTTGGACCGGGTTGCACGCCGCAACAGTGTGATGATGAGTAAGGTTCCTGTATTTATTTTCTTATGTTATACTTCCTATATTTTGGGGAAAGCTATTATTAGTTGTGTGAGTTGAGTAGTCCTTTTCTGAGTCATTTCGTATGTATCATGTTCGAGTTGTGGCCTATTGGTGCATTTTGGCATTGTGTGTGATTGTTGGTCATGTCAGGGGCGATTTGCTATTTGAAACAATTCATACTGGGTGAGACGAGATTATCTGATCAGGGTTCAAGTGCGATGAGATTATGTGATGTAAACTTCAGGACAATCACCATTATTTGGTTTACAATGAGATGATAATCTAAGTCAAGAGAAAAGATTTCAATGTTTCGTTAACTCTGCAGTTGGTTAGGAATTTCTACGCATTTCCTCTGTTGTGGTGGTATCGTCAACATCATAGCAGGGTGTATGTATATATCTTATAAGGTGCATTAAGAGCATCAGGTTCGTAGAATTTTGGCTGTTAAGGTTCAGGGAGCGTCATTGTGGTTAGATGATAGATTATGCGGTGTGCGGTGCTGATTTAGCAAAGGTATGCAGTTGTGTTCTGGTGCCTTGTGTGGTAGTTGATGCGGTGTTCATATGTTAGACCAGGCCTGGCAGAGAATTTCCGGTGTTAGAATTGAGTTTGGAACTTGCGGTAGGGATAAATGAGGGTATCTTCATATTTTATAAAGCTTATGTGTTCAACTGGGTTGTGGCCGCACGGGCAGGTGCACGAGGTGTTAAACAGTGATTTCAGATAACTCCAGGGCAGTTCTTGGCACATTCGAGGACGAACGTCTGTTTAAGTGGGGGAGAATGTAACGACCCGACCAGTCGTTTTGAGCTCTAGCGCGTCGTTTAGCGGTTGGAAGTCATGAACAACTTCATTTCAAGTATTATGACTTGTGCGTATGGTTGGAGTTGAGATTCAGGAAGTTCGGAGTTAGATTGGAAGGAAAATTCTCATTTCGGAAGCCTTAAGTTGGAGAAATTGATTAAGATTGGAATTTTGAGCAAACAACCTCGGAATCAAGATCGGAAGGTTCCAACAGGTTCGTATGGTGATTTCGGACTTGGGTGTATGTCCGGATCGGGATTAGGATAACCCAGGAGCGTTTTGGCGTATAATGTGGAAGTTAGCATTTTGAAGGAATTTCCTAAGTTTGGATTGAAGCGCATTTCAGAGATATTGACGTCCGTTTGGGATTCCGAGTATGGGAATAGCTTTGCATGGTGAATCTGGAGTTGGGAGCGTGATCGGAAGTGAATTCGGATGTCTGGAGGTAAGTTTGAAGTCATTTGGCTAAAGATAGAAAATTTAAGGTTTTTGAAGAATCCCACCGGAAGTGGAAAGTTTGATTTCGGGGTCGGAATGCGATTCCGAATGTTAGAGCAGGTCCGTAATGTCAAATATGACTTGTGGAAAAAATTTAGGGTCAATCAGACGTGATTTGATAGGTTTCGGCATCGAGTGTAGAAGTTTGAAATCCTATGTTCTTAAAGATTTGGATTGGAGAGCGATTCGTCGTTTCGATGTTGTTTGATGTGATTCAAGTCTTCGAGCAAGTCCGTGTTATGTTTTGGGACAGGTTGGTGTGATTGGACGGGGTCCCGGGGGCCTCGGGTGGATTCCGGGTGGTTAACAGATCAAAAGTTGAAGTTGGAAAGGAGGTGAAGTTGCTGTCATCTGGTGCGACCGCACCTGCGATGGAATTTCCGCAGGTGCGGAGCCGCAGGAGCGGCCTTGGACGCCGTAGGTGCGAGTGTTGGCTGACTGGGCTGGGAGCGCAGGTGCAATGAAGTTTCTGTACCTGCGAATGCGCAGATGCGGAGGAGAGGGTCGCAGGTGCGAGAGTTGCTGGGTTGAGTCAGAGCCGCACCTGCGATGCAATTACCGCAGGTGCGGAGCCGCAGGAGCGGCTATTGGACCGCAGGTGCGAAAATGGCCTGGGCCGATTGTTTTTAAAACCGAGAATTTTTGGTCATTTCTTCACTTCTTCTTTGGTTTGGGCAATTTTGGAGGAGCTTCAAGAGAGGGTTTTCGTCAGGAATCACGAGGTAAGTAACTACTTCATGTTTCCAAGTTAAATACAACGTTGTACATGGATTTGAACATGGAAATTAGTAGGAATTTGGGATTTTTGGAAGAAAACCTAGAAAACTTGATAAATTGGATTTTACCACGAATTTGAGCATGGAATTAGGAGTAAATTGTGTATTTGAGCTAGTAATGCTATGGGTAGAGTTTACCTTTGCAAAATTTTGAAAACCGGGCACGTGGGCCTGAGGGCATTTTAGTCAATTCACTGAGCGGAGTTGGGAAATTATATAATCTGAATTTGTAGCAAATATTTGAGTATATTTTCATTGGTTTATCATCATTTGGGTAGTTTTGAAGCGTTGTGCATTGATTAGAGTCGTTTGGAAGCCGTTTATGGAATTTCGGAGCGAGGTAAGTCTCCTTTCTAACTTTGTGAGGGGGAATATTCCCCATAGGTGAACTAAATGAATAAATGCTATTATTTGTGGGGGCTACGTACGCACGAGGTGACAGGAGTCCGTGCGTAGCTACTGTTATGCCATGTCCGGGTAGTCTAGGAACCACTAGCATGCTTTACGTGTTGTACCTGTGATCCTGCCGTAATATTAAACTGCTAATATAATTGAAATCGTAACTGAATATCTGAAGAAGACTAGGGTTCATGTTCCTAATCATCTAGAAAGAGATTTGATCTCCTCTGTGGATAATTGTATACCTGGTAGGGTTATATTATGGGATGTCATCAAACTTGGCAAATGAGTTTCAAAATAAAGGTTTGAATGCTATATTTCATGTTCCTTTAAGAAGAATTTTACCACTTTCTTGAGGAAAACTACTTTCTTGATAAAAAATACGGATTTATTATGTGGATTTGTGTACATATGAGCACCTGAGTCGCAAGTATGATTCGCGAGCAGGCTAGCCTTATTTACTTGTATGTATAACCGCGTCGCATGATCGATTCGCGAGCGGGGCAGATAGATGCATCTATGGTTCGAGCCGTTCGACCCTCGATAGTGCACAATTTATTATTATTGGTCCACGCCGTTCGACCCTCGGCATTGCTTGCACATGATATTTGCTGCGTAGTTGCTATGATTTTTGCCTTATTACTGGCCTGAAATATTAAGTTGTCAATTGAAATGATAGAGATTTAGATTTACTAAAGATTTGGAAGAAGTAGTTCCTTCCCGTTGATTAAGTTGTTAATTGCTTAAATCACCCATGTTGATTAATTGTTATTAATATGACGAGGAATTAAAGTGTTAAATGTGGAAAGAGTTGACATTATTTATTCCTGCACTTAATAAATTGCCTATGATAATCACGCTTATTGTCACACTTGAATATTCTAAATTGACCTCTAGCAAGTGTCTAATTTGACCTCTCGTCACTACCTCTCTAGGGTTAGGCGGGATACTTACTGAGTACACGTTGTTTTTCGTACTCATACTGCACTTGCTGTGCATTTTGTTGCACATGTACATTCTTAGCAGTGGTTCACTTGGATTCTTAGACGGGCTGCATCACCCGGAGGCGTTCCGCAGCTGACAGAGTCTCCCTTCTATGTATTTGTATTTAATTTAAAGTCTTTGTCCAATTTGTTCTTCGGACAAGCGTTGTACAATTCTATAAATCCTTAGAAGTTGCTCATGTACTTGTGCCACTAAGTTCTGGGGATGTGTTGGGATTTATTTCATCAAATTAAATTGATATTCCTGTTGTATTTAATTAACGAAGATTTATCCATTTGATTATGAAATGAAATGAAAGGTAACGATTTCGTAGATGATAAAACAGAAATGAATTTCAACTAATTAAGGTTTGGCTTGCCTGACAGTGGTGTCAGGCGCCATCACGACTTATGGAATTTGGGCCGTGACACTGCAGTTGCCTCAATGGCCATGAGTAATAATTAATAAATCTGGTAAGTATATCATTTTGCAATCTTTTCGATGATGCCAAAAGGGGGAAGATATGTGCTAATTTTTTTAAAGTGATATTTATAACGTAATGAACCTGGTTTCTCAATGATTAATGCTTAAAATCGTAAAAAGTGTTTGAAGTGTATACAAGATTAAGCACAGAGTTTGTCATCATCAAAAATGGGGAATTTGTTGACCCATGTCACTGCATAGTTTTGAAGATTGACAAAGGCTGACCAGTTGAACCAGGTCCATCAGGGCACACATCTTGGAACTGAATAGCTGGCACATGAACCGTATATGCATAGGAGATATTCGTGACTGTGACTTATCAATGAACCAAGAGATTGTCTCCTAATGCGAAAAGGTTGCAAACTGATGAGAGAATAGAAGTTGAATTCAACAAGGAGAAGTAACAAAGGAAGGAAGTTGAGTTTATTTCGAATTCTTTCTCCCAGGAAGAGTCGAACTAGAATTGATTGACAAACTCAACTACTGAATCTATAAATACTCGAAGTATTTCTGCTGGAATTTTGGATGCACGAGTACAGAAGTGAATCAAGATCTGAAAGCAAAATTCCCAGTTATTTTGCAAGCAGATTTAGTGTGCGATACAAAGGCTACAGTTCAGCTAGAAGAACCAGTTTCATCGTTGATGTATTGAGTCTAGTTGATTGTAGTAGGTGTTTCAATATTGTATCTTATCATCTTTCTTATAAGAAAATTGTAATAGGTACACATTGTTCAAGTTAGATTTAACTTGAAGCTTGTAGAAATTAGCTAGTGGCTAGTTGATAGAAAGGGATTAGAGTTAGTCCTAGGATTACAAAAGAGTTTATTTTGTAAGTCCGTTTGGCTCAGAGTTCTTAGTGAAGAGTTTGAGCAAATCCTATTGAGTAGTAGGTCATGGTTTTTTCACCTTTTGAGCCAGGTGTTTTCCACGTAAAAATCTCTGTGTTTTTCTTTACTGCTTTTATTATTCCGCACAAGTAGAAGTTGGAACACAAAGAAGAATCTGGTTCTTCTTGGGAGACATCACTCGAAAAATTGGGTACCACACTTTTAACCTATATTCTTGTGTGGTATTTGTCACGACCCAAAACCTATGAGTTGTGATGGCGCCGGACACCACTGTCAGGCAAGCCGACCCCTTAATAAGTTGGAACACTTTCCTGTTTAGAATCGAAGCCTCTTCTTGCATTTTCATTATTAAATAAATAAATTTCGTAATTTAAATACGGTAAGAAACCAACTTAATACAGCAAAATAAATACCAAGACATCCCCAGAACCCAGTGACACAAGTCCATGAGCAATTTCTAAGAATTTATACAATTATACAACGCTTGTCCGAAAAACAAATTGGACAAAGGCAATAAATATAAAATATAAGTACACAGAAGGGAGACTCCGGCAGCTGTGGAACGCCTCTGGATGAATGAAGCCCGTATAAGTCCCCAAATCGATCACTGTACTATAAAGGTACCTGTGCAACACAATGCACAGAAAGTGTAGCATGAGTATATATACATATATGTACCAAGTGAGTATCCCGTCTAATCTTGAAGAAGTAATGACGAGAGGTCGACTTGACACTCACTAAGGTCCAATAGTATGATATAACAATGATAAAACGAATAAAAGCGGAAGACATGTAAGACAGTGAGTAGCAATTATGTATAAAGCACAGAAATCCAAGTAAATACTGGAACGATAACAATGGCCACTTTCTTTTCCCCAAATATCCAACCATAGCAGGAACCTCGCTAACCTTCTCGGCCAGTTAGTCTAACCACAGGGATCCCCAGGTATATCTCTTAATGGGCATGTAGCCGTAGGCGGGAACTCTTCTTTTTATCTTATTCTTTGGTCAGGCTGGCTTTTTCCTTTCCTTGTATTGTATTAAATAAAAGCTAAAGCACTTTATTTTAAGAATGTATCTGGTATCCAATACAAGTCAATAACCATGAAACAATGCCAAATAATCATGCGCACACAGGAATAAGACAACCGGCCGAAGTCATAAGGAAAAATAGCTATGCACTGCGGGGATCGACCGGCCCGTCCCAAAAGTGCATGCTTACCATAGTCATGTCTGCGCACTGCCGAGGATCGAACGTCCCGAACCATAAGTGCGTCTTTTAATGTAACCATATCATAACATAGTACAACTTCGTCCATGCACTGCCGGGGATCGACCGGCCCGTACCAAAAGTGCATTCTTAATTATATCATCTTTGTGCACTGCCGATGATCGATCGACCCATCCCAAAAGTGCACCTTTTAATCCGCCGTGGCGTACGGCCCGCTCCCATGAGAGTGGGGGAAATCACACATCGCTAGCAGAATGTAAATTGCGAAGCGGTCACATGCACACACAATAACATATAAAACTTACTTTTCATAACCAATTCCTTTCAATTCAACAATTTCTATAAAATCTCAAAGAAAAGCAATATCACGCAAAATCATGAGTTCATAGCATATATGTCATTTGCAAGAAAGAGTATAAGGCATGCTGTGGCCCTAAAATCTCACGACATGGCACAATTCTTTTTTATATATTGCTTTCCATAAAATAATTTATTTTCTATTATTTAAATTCCATAAATGTTAGAGGAACAAAACCTACACATATAATCAGGGCTCATAACATATAGTTCATTACGAGTAGAAAACAGAGCATGATGTGTGGCCTAACTACCCGGACATAGCAATAATAGCCTCTACGCACGGACTCTCGTCACTTGGTGCGTACGTAGCCCCCACAAACAATTACACACAACACATAGAACACCTATGGGGACAATTCCCTCTTACAAGGTTAGAAGGGAGACTCACCTCGCTCTGAAGATCCATACCCGGCTTCCAAGCATCTATGACGACTCCAATGGATGCACAACGCCCCCAAACTATCCAAATAACGATAATTCAATGAAAGTATACTCAATTGATCATAACAAATTCAAATTACAGAGTTCCTCAGCCCGACTCAATGAAATGACCAAAATGCCCTCGGGCCCACGTGCCCGGGCTTCGAAATTTCTTGAAGAAAATCTCTACCCGAAGCTTTACTAATTCAATTACACAATTTACTCCAACATTTATGCTCAATTTGTGGCAAAAATCACATTTACCCAAATTCTAGGTTTCTTCCAAAATCCCAATTTTTCCACAATTTTTTTCATGTTTCATCTCATGTATAAACCTTGAACTAACTTGGAAATGAGAAGGAACCACTTACCTCTTGATGCTTGATGAAAATCACCCTTTGAAATCCTCCAAAATTACCCCAACCAAGTGAAGAAATGAAGAAAAATGAGCTAAACCCGCTAAAATATCAGTCTGCCCAGGTATTTACTCATCGCGATCGCGGAGAACAATTTTCCAGCCCAAAATTTGCTCTTCGCGATCGCGGAGAACAATTGCCCAGCCTGCCCGGACAGCCTCCAGCAGAATAGTCATAACCTTTTGCACACAACTCCAAATGACAAATGGTTAAATGTTCTGAAAACTAGACTAAAAGATCTACAACTTCCATTGTTGGTCATCTCCCAATTCCTTATAGATTTCTAGATATAATCTGGCAAAGTGAGCCCATGTGCAACACAACTTTCTTCTTCATCTTCCTGGACACCCTGTAGTGTAACAGCCATATCGCTTTGTACACAAATCCAAACCATGAATGATTTACTTTGCGAGAAACTAGACACAAAGGGCTACAACTTCCAGATTGTGAGATATGAGCCTCCGAAGTTGAGTCAGTGCAGCAGAACATTTACTCTACGCGATCGCGATTCACTGGCCCTTTTCTCACGTTTTACTCACCGCGATCGCGACCAATTCCCCGCGATCGCGTAGAACACTGTTGTAGCCAAAAACCAGCAGTTATAAATGGCCTAGAAATGGTCCGAAACCACCCCGAAACTCACCCGAGCCCCTCGGGACCTCGTCCGAACGTACCAACAAGTATGGAAACATATCACGGACTTAGTCGAGGCCTCAAATCACATCAAACAACGCAAAAAACACGAATCGAGCAAGAATTCAACTTTATGAACTTTGAAATTTCTTTCATATCTGATGCCGAAATCTATCAAATCACGTCCGCTTGACCCCAAATTTTGCACACAATTCACATTCGACATTACGGACCTGCTCCAACTTTCGAAATCGCATTCCGACCCCGATATCAAAATTTCCACTTCTGGTCGGATTTTCTCAAAAACCTTCAAATTTCTATCTTTAACCAAATGACTTCAAAATGACCTACGGACATCCGAATTCACTTTCGATCGCGATCCCAACTCCAGAATCACCATACTAAGCTATTCCCAGACTCGGAATCCCAAACGGACATCTATAACACTAAAATGCCTTGAAACCCAAATTTATGAATTTCTTCTAAAATACTAACTTCCATAATACACGCCGAAACGCTCACGGGTTATCCAAAACCCGTTCCGGACATACGCCCAAGTCCGAAATCATCATACGAACCTATTGGAACCTTCAGATCCATATTCCGAGGTCGTTTACTCAAAATTTCAGTTCTTACTTAATTTCTTAAACTTAAGGCTCCTGAAATGCGAATTTTTCTTTCAATTTAACTCCGAACTTCCTGAATTTCAACTCTGACCATACACACAAGTCATAATACCCGAAATGAAGTTGTTCATGACTTCCAACTACTGAACGACGCGCTAGAGCTCATAATGACCGGTCGGGTCATTACACTATTGACGTCTAAAACATCACCACTATAGTCATAATATACATCTGCTATATCCCAACATCAACGTCTAATGAACAGAAATATCAAAGTTAAGAAAAGGATACTCAATACCTTAAAATATGGCGGAAACCAGAACTGTAGCTACACAAAATTTAGCCTCTCTTAGCATTTCATTTTTGTCTCTATAATCAACACTCCTTTATAAGTTTTCTACAGATATCATAAATTAATGATTGCCTAAAGTCAAATAAAAATTCAACCTTGTCCGCCCGCAAATGTCGTCGAAAACTACCAAATAAAATACTGCCTCCATGTTCATTCTTTCTTAATGAAGTGGAATACATCTTGTATTCAAAACCTACTACTCATATGGGCTATAGTCACGTGACCTACTAAGATAAGGTGGTTGGCCCAATTGATTTCTCATAAATAAAATTACAAGATCACCTAACTAAAGTGATTATAAAATCTAATCCACCAACACCTAATTAGTACTTCATCACACACTTTATTCCTCAATATATAAATATTACCTTTAAATAAATACATATTTCTGCACTTACATCCAAATAAATAATTATATTATTTCTAACAACTTTATAAAAAATTACACTAATCAAGACAACAACTAAAGAGTTCTTTCTAATAACTCCAACCCACTTTCAAATTTTCATAACATTAAAATTGAATGAATTTACTATCTCCAGCAACTTCGTACGACTAAATCTAACAATGGACCATCATAGTTCTTAAATAAATCACGAAAATTAATGGGGGTGTCACATTCTCCCCCTCTTATAGACATTCGTCTTCGAATGTTAAGAAAACCATACCCCTTGAAAGTAAGGTGTGAATACTTCACCATTATATTTACCTTGCTTTTTCATACTTAAAATTACATACACACCTCGTAAGCCAATTCAAAGCTATTGTCTCTTGTGTCCTTGACACGGGGAATGTCTTAAGCAACCTCTATTAAAACGTTTTCAGTGCTACTATAATCAATAAGGTAGAAATGCTTGTGCGCTCGATTCTCAGTTTAATAGGCATCCATAAGAGTCCCTGAATAACCGTCCAACTGCAACAGGTCTAGGCACATAGTCTAGTTATTTTATGTCAAAATCTGATTAGACATACCACTTAAAATGCCAATTAAGTCGTCACGCAAATCCTCACGTCACATTAACTTCAAAGATCCCCTAATAATTGACACCTAAAAGGAAACATTGGGCCCACTCTTTCACTTATTACACACACACACACACACACACACACACACACACACACACACACACATATATATATAT
>MDKH01186886.1:0-13297 GCA_005239495.1 Nicotiana undulata
AGACAGTATGTCTAGTTGGATAGTATGTGGCCTTGCCGGCTTCCAGTTTTGAGATGTATAGTTATTTATAACAGCCTTGTCAGCTCATCCTACGTATGTTCTACGTATGTTCTACGTATATGTATGTATGACTTTTTGTGCAGATTTCTTTCATGTACATTATTCTCGTAATTCAGCAGATGTTATTCAGATTCATATCCTAGACGCATGTTTAGGGGTGTTTGACAGGCAGGACTCAGGCACCCGTCGCGGCCCATCGATTTGGGTCGTGACAAATAGTTTGAAGGCATTTTGTATTTTTTTAATATTCTTTATATATACAATTAAAATATAATGTGAAGTATTGGATATCTTATTTGTTTCATACTTTTTAGCAATAAAAGTTCATGCAGTTCTATTTGATAATTGATTGTTTGTTTTATAGTTATCTATTAGCATGTTAATGGGTTAGAGGAAATTATAGATATAACTAATTTATGAAAATTAGATTAATAGTGGGAATGAATTAGCATGCTGGCCAGTGAGAAAAAATCTGTTTTAGTGGCGAATAAACTTTGTCGCAATAACAAACAAAATTTGTGGCAACTAAAGTCGTAGCTAAAGCTCATGTATTTGTGGCGAGTAGAGTTGATGCGGAAGCTACAATAGTATTTGTAGCGATACTGGTTGCCACTGAAACACATTCATTAGCGACGACCTGCCCAAAAATCAGTATTGTAAGGCCTTTTTCTAGCATATTTATTTACTATTTGTGGCGACAAAAGTCGTTACTAATATATAGATTTTGTGGCGACTCTTGATAGTCGTCGCAAAATACATTCTGTAACGGTTGTGCTTGAAGCAACCCAAATGTCCCTACTATACACCTTTAGTGGCGACTTTCGTGGAATTTGTAACGACTAAAGTGGCCACTAAAAGTCAAGTTTCTTGTAGTGAAATTAAGGTTAGTGTGGTAGAAGCTTACTTCTTAGAGTGAAGAAATTTGTATCCTACTTGATTAGTTCCAAGCTTGAGTGATGGATGAGGATCAATTTGATGAAGTTGGGACTTTCTCTCTCTAGAACCCACTCTCTCATCTCTCCAATTTATCAGAAAATAAGCTTAAAATGATGAGGGATGGGTTTTATATGGGTCTTGGGTCGGGTTATAAAGATAGAAAATGGATAGTCCAACATTTCGGACCGGGCCACAGACCTGGCGTCGCCTGGCTAACGCCTGGTCTGGTCTGGCTTTATCCAGGCTTTATCCACCTAAACCCTGGTCTGACCTAGCTTTATCCAGGCTTTATCCACCCAAAGTCTGGTCTGGCCTGACTTTATCCAAGATTTATCCACCTAAAGCCTGGTCTGGCCTGGCATTATCCAGGCTTTATCCACCTAAAGCCTGGTCTAGTTGCGACGAAAAATTTCAACTCCCCAGCACATCGCTTAATCCCGAAACTCTAGAAGTATAATATCTACCTTGACACCACAAAACCTTAAATTACTTAGTAAATTTTTTCCCGAGGGCCTACATTAGGCCTTTCCTTGGACCTCAAAATACTTATTTTATGACTTATACACTTATTCACCAAATCCAATTTGTCTATATCATATTTATAGCACAATAATATTATAATTAGCCTACCTGGCACCTGGAAATCCTAAATTACTTAGCAAAATTTTCTGAGCCCTTATATATATATATGTGTGTGTGTGTGTGTGTGTGTGTTGAATCGGATTGCACGCCGCAACAGTTGTGTGTATTCATGGTTCTTGTTGAGTGAGAGTGCTGAGTGTGAGCTTGGACTGTGCTAGTGGAGTCATGAGTGACCGAGAGACCCTATTCATGACTGATATTGTGCCTGAGAGGCTATAAATTGAGAGATTATTGTTTTTCACTCATTTTTACAATGAGTCTCCTTAATAAACTCGGATTTAATGTTTTATGCAAGTTTAAATGGGGGAAACTGGAGTTTCAAAGTATTTGGAAAAATGTGGACTCTTGATTTACTCTATTTGTGTTCACTGGCACCTGTTTTTATGAAACTATGATTTGAAATGCTCGTTACTGCACTCAAGTTTTTAGTTACTTTGGTTACTTACTGAGTTGGCGTACTCACGTTACTCCCTGCACCTATGTATGCAGATTTCGGTACCGGACCATCTCGCTAGTTGATTTCTTACGTGCTTGGAGTTTTGTTCGAGGATCGAGGTAGCTGCTCAGCGTTCCTAGCTCACCTCCTTCCTTTCCCAGTTCATAGTTTTTTCATACTTTGGACTTATGTTAGTAGCAAAGTCACTTTCTTATACCTTGTATTTATCGTCTTAGATGCTCATGACAGTTTACTCCAGAGGTCTGAGTCGGTATTAGATTCTGATCATGTTGGATTATTATTCTTGCTGAAGTTGTCTAAAAAAGTGAATTTTGTTAAAAAATTGAGACTATATTTCTACAAAAACAGAAAATGTTAATTTTATTGTGTTAAAGGGCTAGCTTAGTATCACGATAGGCGCCATCACGGACCTTATTGATTTGTGGCCGTGACACCCACCATATGCCTCATCCCCACCCCCACCCCAAACTGCCCTACCCCACCCCACCCCATTCCTACACCCACTATTACCATCTCAACCCCACCCAACTCAATAGAAATATTATTACGAGTACTTTCTTTTTCATTTCAATAAAATGCAATTGAAATTTTTTTCATTTTAACAAAATAAGTCTTTTCTGATGTAGAAAAAATAATTTTTTTTTTATTTTAACAAAATAAGTACCTTTTTTTTCTTATTGTAGAAAGATTACTTTCTTTTTAAACCAAAAAATAGTATTTTCTTTTTAGTTATGTAGCACATATTGCAACATTGAGTTTGTACATAGTCATGTATTCCAACGTAGATTGTTGTTGAAACTTGCTATGTTCATGTAATATTTTAGGATTTAATGCTCAAGTTTTTGTTGATCTGCTCCCTTCTACTCTCTCTTAATCGTTTGTACTATTCTTTTATTATCTTTACATATTTTATGTATGTAATATATTTTAGTATCTTACTATTTATAGTATTTTTCTTAAATTTATTTAGTTTTATATTGGCTGGCAGACAATATATGAACAAAGTGAAAAATGCACAGAGTCATATATTATTAGTGATATTGCTTGAGGTGCATTAAGCATCTTTTTTCCTAAATGAAAACTGTCATATTTTGTGGAAGAGTAACTTAAGTTCACAATATGGTACTTAAATTTGAATAAATTTAATGAAGGAAAGTATATATTATTCCAGTTAAGCTTATGTCACTAAATAATCTGAGCAAAAGCAAAATTATAAATTGCATTAGAAAACAATTACACTTATATAATATGGGTTAACCCATATTCGACCTGTCCATTTGACACTTAACCCGTTGTTTAGCCGCATGAAATATGGTCGGGTTGAGACCCAACCCATTTTTGCTCAACTCATTTTTAACCCGTCAAAATCCAACTCAATCCACCCATTTGCCACCACTAATAGCTACGAATGATAAATACAATAATAAATTTTTAATTTGTCGCGTAATTTTACCCTTAAAAATTTTTTGGACTGATTGAGCCCAACAATTTATTCTCACATACACGCAATTATTCATGCATATGCATCTCTACTATTCATTTCATTTTACTTATCATTTTTACTTTTTGCACACTACTTAAGAAAATATTAATTAAAATAATATTTAAACATAATTATCCTTAATTATTTATTTATTTTTTATCAATTTGTTACTACTTTCTTTTACTACAGTAATCTCCCTCCACAATTTTTTAGAGTACGATTAAAATTAGAAAAAAATCTGTCCTCTCTTTTTATCTTAAATGACATGTATTGGGGACAATTTTTGTCAACTTGACAAGTAAAATGGAGGGAGTATACAATAATAGGCATGTTGATCCGTTCTTCAAATTGACCCTCCTCTTTGTTATTTAATCGTCTAATTAATTCATTGTCAAGTGGATTAAGTCTGTTATATTAAAAGTCAAAACTCAATACTGATGGAAACTGCATACATATAGACAAATGTGAAGGAAGAGTAATCAGAGATAGTAAGGGGATCACTATATTTGCCTACTCTATTCCCTTAATTCGGTCCTGGCACAGCAACATGGCAGAGGCTGCAACCATGCACTTTGGTCTCAAGTGGTGCACTAGCTAGCAGAAGCTGTATATGATTCTGTAAGAAATTAATTACTAAATGCAATTAGGAGATTGAAAACCCTCTTGGAGGATAAAACATATACATATACATCAGGGAGATACACAAATTAGTCAAAGAGCATGCACTCATCATGAATCATTACTATAGATAGAGTCCATGTCGTCAACTCGTTAACTCCCCAATCAAGTTAAAAGTCTCGTAAATATAGATAGATGGAACTTACTATATTTCAGTGTTATAACCAAATTACTCTAAAGACGAAATCCTTCATCTTTTACCCAAGACCTATCACGTCAAATCATCAAGAATATAAAATTAGATGCGGAAGCGTACCTGAATTCACAAAAACGAATGAAACAACTTGTCGTGTGGTCAGTGGTCCTCCATATCAAGATGTAGAAATTGCACAGACGAAGACTCTCTCTTCTCCACCGCTGGGATAATAGAAAAAAACCATACGTCTGATTTGGGGACCATAACCCTACTTATAGATATACACAGTTTACATAATTCTTCTTTAGACCATCATTAAATTAGAAATTACATCTGGGTATCTACACATATGACCTCATACTTTAGGAGGTGTCTAATAGACTCACTTAACTTTAAACCTTAGAAGATCACTTTTAATTTGGGTCAACCTTATAATGATAGTAACCAACATACAATTATTCTTAATACAAAATATATGTGCATGCCCATAAAACAATCTCCCACTTGGACGACACACACACAATATATATATATATATATATATATATATATATATATATATATATATATATATATATATATATATATATATTGGTGTAGCTATTGGTGATGATGGTGTGATTAGGATGCAGGGTCGGATATGTGTGCCTAATATAGATGGGCTTCGGGAGTTGATTCTTAAGTAGGCCCACAGCTCACGGTATTCCATCCATCCGGGTGCCGGGAAGATGTATATGGATCTGAGATAGCATTATTAGTGGAGGCGGATGAGGAAGGATATTGTTGGATTTGTGGCTCGGTGTCTCAACTGCCAGCAGGTTAAGTTTGAGCACCAGAGACCCGATGGATTGCATCAGAGGTTTGATATTTCGGAGTGGAAGTGGGAGCGGATCACCATGGATTTTGTAGTTTGGATCCCACGGACTTCGAGGAGGTTCGACGCTATTTGGGTTATTGTAGCTCGGCTGACCCACTCCGCGCACTTCATTCCTGTTGGTACTACTTATTCTTCGAAGCGGTTAGCTGAGATTTATATCCGGATGATTGTTCGGCTGCATGGTGTTCCTGTTTCGATCATTTATGATAGAGGTACTTAGTTCACATCGCAGTTTTGGAGGGCCGTGCAGAGAGAGTTGGGTATTTAGGTTGAGTTGAGCACAGCTTTTCATCCTCACACGGACGCGCAGTCCGAGCACACTATTTAGATATTGGAGGACATGTTGCACGCTTGTGTTATTGATTTTGGGGGTTCATGGGACCAGTTTCTTCCACTCGCGGAGTTTGCATATAATAATAGTTATCAGTCGAGTATTCAGATAGCTCCGTACAAGGCTTTATATGGGAGGCGGTGTAGATCTCTTGTTGGTTGGTTTGAGCCAGGTGAGGCTAGACTTTCGGGTATAGATTTGGTTCAGGATGCTATAGATAAGGTGAAGTTGATTCAGGAGCGGCTTCGCACGGCGCAGTCCAAACAGAAGAGTTATGCGGACAAGAAGATCCGGGATGTATCTTTCATGGTTGGGGAGAAGGTTCTGCTGAAGGTGTCACCCATGAAGGGTGTTATGCGGTTTGGGAAGAGGGGCAAGTTGAGTCCCCGGTTCATTGGGTCTTTTGATGTACATTAGAGGGTTGGGGAGGTGGCTTATAGACTTGCTTTTCCACCTAGCTTGTTGAGTATGCATCCGGTATTTCATATTTCCATGCTTTGGAAGTATGTTGGTGACCCGTCCCATGTTTTGGACTTCAGCACGGTTTAGGTAGAGGGTGATATGACTTATGAGGTGGAGCAGGTAGCTATTTTGGGTCGTCAGGTCCGAAGGTTGGGGTCAAAGGATATAGCTTCAGTTAAGGTGCAGTGGAGAGGGAAGCCGATAGAGGAGGCCACCTGGGAGACCGAGCGGGAGATGCAGAGAAGATATCAACATCTATTTGAGACTCCAGGTATGTTTCTTGACCCATTCGAGGACAACGTTTGTTTAAGATGGGGAGAATGTAACGAACCGGTCGGTCGTTCCAAGAGTTTAGTCCCGTTTCCCCCATTTCTATTTCATTTTGTGTGGTCCAGCTCTTTTATGTTCTGTTAGGTTGGTTGGCTCGGGTTCGGAGTGGTTATGGAGAGAAATGAGACAGTTATCTTTTAAGTTGGTTAATTGGTTGGAAAAGTCAACCAAAAGTTGACTTATAGGTAAATGATCTCGAAATTTTGTTTTTATGGTTCGGATAACTTCGATTGGTGATTTGGGATTTAGGAGCGTGTTTGGAATATTATTCGGAGGTCCGTGGTAGAATTAGGCTTGAATAGGCGAAATTGGAATTTTGGCAATTTCTGGCTAGCAATGGAAAATTAGCTATCATGGTCAGAATGGAATTCTGGAAGTTGAATAGGTTCATAGTGTCGTTTTTTATGTGTGTGCAAATTTGCAGGTCATTCGGACGTGGTTTGGTTGGTTTCGGCATCGTTGGCGAATTTAGGAAGTTTAGAAATCCTTAGGCTTGAATTTCGAGTTAATTTGGTGTTTTGATGTTGTTTTGAGTGTTCAGAGGGTTCACTATGATGGGGTGATGTTATATGAGGTGTTGGTATATTTGGTCGAGGCCCCGAGGGTCTCGGGATGATTTCGGATGCCCATCAAGGAGTTAAAACTTTGGAAATCTGTTGGTGTTGCTGTTGTTTCTGGTTTTCCGCACCTGCGGAAGGGTGATCGCAGGTGCGGCCATCGCAGATGCGGTTTTTGTGTCACAGGTGCGGAGTTTGGCAGGGCTGGGTCTATCGCAAAAGCAGAAGGAGAGTCGCACCTGCGAGCTCGCAGGTGCAGTTGATTGATCGCAGGTGCAGAAGGGGAGCCTTAAGTGACGGCCACAGATACGGGACCGCAGATGCGGAACCCCTGGGCGGGAAGTATAAATTCTTGCCTTTGCAAATTATAGCCATTCTTCATTATTTTCATTCGTGTTTGGAGCTTTTTGGCGCAATTTGAAGAGGGGTTCAAGGGGATTTACATGGAGGTAATTTACTTGAACCTAAAACTTGATTCTAGGGTGGTATTTAACTGATTGAGCATGAAATTTGTGCGATTTAAGGGCTAAAATTGGGGGATTAGGACTTGAAACTTGAGACTAAGAATTGGGTGATTGAGGGGGAAAACGAGTTTAGATTTTGGTGAATTTGGTATGTATGGACTCATGAGAGGATAAGGATTCTGGTTTTGCGATTTATATTAGATTCCGAGACGTGGGCCCGGGCGTCGGGTTTGGCCAATTTTGGGATTTTTGATGTAATTTGATTATTTTCGCATGGGTTTTGTTCCTATAGCATATATTGATGGTATGAATCTGATTTTGAATAGATCGGGGGCCATTTGAGGCTGAGTCGAGTGGCAAGGGCATCGCGGTGCAGATATTCATCTGGTTTGAGGTAAGTAATGACTGTAAATCTTGTGCTGAGGGTATGAAACCCTAGATTTCACATTGTTTCACTATTGTGAAGTGACGCACATGCTGGATGAAGAGCGTGTGGCGTGCACCATTGGGGGATTGTGACTTGGTCCGTCCCGTAGCAAATACTAAGTTGCGTGTTTGATTGGAAACTATATGATATTTTGTGTTTTTTGAAAGTATTACTATATTTTGGTCTTAATGCCATATTTGGGCCTCGTGCCAAGTTGTTTGGACCCTTAGGGGCTTTATATTAATTATTCCTCGCTGTTATGTTTAAGATTTACACTCAGTCATGCCATGTTTTACTGATTTCATAACTCAGTCTTAATTACTCCGTTTTGTTGCATAAAATGATATTTGTGGGGTTGAGCACCCCATTTTACTGATAGCCCGAGTGGCTTGAGAGGTTTCTTACTGAGTGAGGCCGAGGGACTGTGTTGTGAGGACATCATGGGATCGGGTTGCGCGCCGCAGCATGTCGAACTGTTTTATGATATATGAGCGGTCGCGGGCCTGATTGATTATGCCACGAGATGGCTTGTTATAACACTTGGACTGTAGGAGCCCCTCCGAAGTCTGTACACTCCCAGTGAGCGCAGGTACCTATTGAGTGCGAGTGCCGAGTGATTGGGAGGTATGACTGGCTGTGAGGTTTCCCGAGGGGCTGATTATGACTGATTGTGAGTTATGCCTGAGGGGCTGATTCTGAGTGATGTTATGCCCGAGGAGCGGTTTATATACATGTTTTTTTTCGAGAGGCTATTTATGATTTTTATCACGTTTACTCTAAACTCCTTAAATTTCTGTTGAAACCGTTGGAAAAAATATTCTCAAATGATTTTTTTACTGAAATCAGTTTTTTAAAGCGTGAAGATTTGACATATATAATGTTTGAAAGAAAGGTTGTTCTTACTGTGAATTTATGACGTGTATTTATATGTTTCTTACTACTCAGACCTTATTTACATTTATTACTTACTGTTGGCGTACTCATATTACTCCCTGCACCCTATGTGCAGATTCATGTGTTAGGGCATCAGAGTGAGAGTTGGTCTTCCTTGTCTCAAAGTTTTTCGTAGAATCACGAGGTAGTTGCACGGCATCCGCAACCTTGCCTTTACCCTTCCTACTTTTTATAGCATTTATTTATTCCCAAACTTGTAGCTTTAGCTTATTTTCTCATGACTAGTGACTCCGGGATTTTGGGTTGTATTTATTGTTTGGTATATCCTTGCTTGTTTTGAAATGCTTAAACGGAAATTTTTACGAAATGTCGGATTAGTAATGGCTTAAATGAAAGGTTTGTTTATGCTATAAGCAGCGAATTGTCTAGCCTAGTATCTCGATAGGCGCCATCACGACCAGGGTAGTTTTGGTGTCGTGACAACTGCTAACTTATTGTTAAAAAATAACTCAAGTGTGTGTCACGACCCCAATTTTCCTCCGTAGGATGTCATGATGGCACCTAGTCTCTATGACTAGGTAAGCGTAACATATAATAATATCTCAACATATAAAAATTTACAACTTACTGTAAACAACTAAATAATAGATAAAAACCTTCTGCAAATAGAATCTCACACAGTACACACCCCAAAAATCGGTGAAACTGAGCCATAAGCTCTACATAATACAACTAGAGTACTACTATATTACTTTCTGAAAGAAAATGCAACATGAAGTAAAATAGGGAAGGTGACTCCGAGGCCTGCTACAAGGCCCCGTAAGAATCTCACCTAAAATTCGGGATTTCATGGTTGCGGGGGAGGCTAATGTATTTGAGAGTTCTATAAATCTCGTCGCGGTACAAACTTTTCGGGTTGCACGGTGTGTTGGGGTGTTGAAGAAAAATTATTAAAGAACAGGGCATTTCTGCGGTACAATATGCAACCACAGAATTGATCTGCCGACTGTAGATATACCGCAGAGTGAAGTAGAGAAATGGACAAATTTTGGAAGTTATTTTGCGGTCAATTATGCGACCGCATAGTCATTTCACGGTCCCCACATGTGTCGAAGAACTAGCATGTGAAATATTTTAAGGAGGTTTTGCAGTCCATTATGCTATCAAGAATTGGACTGCGGATCGAAGACCTGTCGCATACCTGCACATAAGTGCCCAGGTTTGGAGGACCATTATGCAATCCATTTATGGACCGTAGAAGTGTGTGCGTTCGCATATGCGATCGCAGATCTGCCTCGGGCCTTTATTTTTCTAATTTCGTAATCCGACCCCATTTAATTTTATTTAGCCATAGGGGTCATTTTTTAGGGGTTATCTGGTATTTTAGAGAGAGGAGAGAGCTATTTTAGAGAGAGAAAGGGGAGGATTAAAGGATTTCACTACTCAACTTGGATCAGGCCTTGGAATTTCATCAAAAAGAACTTGTTAGGGTTTCTAAAAGGTAAGAATTCCTTCCCCCAATTCTCTAACTTTGAATCTTGGGTTGGTTATGGGTGATGAGAGTAGACATACCACATGCATGAGCTAATAGGGATTGTGGGGAAGTTGTTGAACAACATTGGGCGATTTTCTTGTTGAATTGGTTGAGGAAAGGTTGGGTTGTCATTATAACAGTTCTTGCCATATGAATTCCCCTAATTGTGCATGAATTCTCCCCTCTTCTATAGATTAGAATTGTTAGGAGTGTCGGGACGTTGTTATTACACCACAGAAGGCTCTTTCGCGATATGAAGGCTAAACTCTTCTTCTAGTATCGCAATTCCCGAATTCTTAAAAAACTCCATCGTGTGTAGTTCGAACTTGAAACTCTATTGAGGTTTGATATTCAAGCTAGTAAATAGATTCTCAAATTTCATAACGTGTCTGAACCCTCATGTGTTAATGATTTTCTATTTTGGATTAATTATGTTATACCCCTTTTGGGAAGAAAGTTTTGTACGAAATCAATGTGATCAAATTCTTATTTCTCATACGATGAAATCTTATGAACTACACGTGTTAAGGCCAAAGGTGCCAAACGGTTAATTTGAAAAGAAATCGTTTGTACAACTATTATCGTTTTGGGAATCCGAAGTGTGGCGTCATGAATACACCTCCACCCACACATATTGGGGTGAGGTGGCAGGGTCGCTTTGTGTAGAGATTGTGATTGTGAATACACCTTCACCCGCACACATTGGGGTGACGCGGCAGGGCCGCTTTGTGTAAAGATTTTTATTGTGAATACATCTCCACCCGCACACATTGGGGTGAGGCGACAAGGCCGTTTTATGTAGAGAATTGTGGTATTGTGATTACACCTCCACCCGCACATATTAGGGCGAGGTGGCGAGCCGCTTTTTGTAGAGATTGTGTCATTTTGGTAGAGGTCATATAGAGGATTCCCACCTTGAAATTTACAAATGTTTTTTAAAGCTTTAACTTTTTTTCTATAGCTTTAACTGTTATTTAAGCTATTTTATTGTTTCCATGATTCGTCATATTCATGTTGTGCTTCCAATCCTTGAAGGGGTGTTCTGTTTTCATACTAGTATTATTCGACATGTACTAACGTCTCTTTTGTTTGGCGCGCTGCATCTTTAATGGATGCAGTTAGCTCCACAAAAGGCAACGTTGATCAGTGATAGCGGTGCACCCTCTTCCCAGCTGACTTGGTGAGACCTACTTCATTTCGGGATCGTATATCTTTTGCTCCATGTACATTTAATTTCGAGGTATACTTGGGGTCTTGTTTCCAATACTATCATTTTACTCCTATGTATATATAAGAGGCTCCGTAGACATCGTGTGGGTAGTATGTTGGCGTTAGGACTAGTAATGTTGTATTTGCACCACATGTATCACTTCAAACTATGAAAGTGTATGTATTTGGAGACTTAAAATGATGTAACTACTGATAATGAAATGATGTTATTCACATGATCCTCCTCATTGTCTAACTAATGAAAAAGATCTTCTCCTTAATCATGAGGGAGTTCGGGTAGGAGGTATTGTACACGCTTGCTCGGCCGGGTTATCTCGGTTGAGCACCGGTCGCGCTCCCCGAGGTCAGGGCGTGCCACCTATGGACGTGGAGCAGGTATACCTTGAAGTCTATCAAGCAGCCGGAACAACAATCCTCTAACGATCAGCAAGTGCAGACGTACCTGGATCTGCACAAAAAGATGTGCAAAAGCATAGTATGAGTACACCACAACGGTACCCAGTAAGTATAAAGTCTAACCTCAGTAGAGTAGCGACGAGGCAAGGTCAATACATCTACTAGGATATAAAATACACAGTATAAATTTATAATACGGATATGAAATGGAAAGTTAAGAAACAACTAATACAGAAAGATAATTGCAAGGCTAGTGTCACGACCCGTTTCGGGTTGTGATGGCGCCTGTCGTGGAACCAGGCTAGCCAACCGTTACAACAATACTCAATTCATTTACTAGAGAAATTTACTCATTATTGGCTCAACTCATAGAAATACGGAAAAAAAAATTATTATTTAAAACAGTCTAACAGAAGAAATAAGCTCCAACAATCAATCTAGGATCTGGAGTCACGCAGTCATGAGCTACTAACATCAATACAACTGAGAAATAATACTGAAGTTTTAAGTTTCCAATTTCTAATACAGGAGGGAAAATAAGGAAAAGAGGGACGGGACAGCGAACGCTAGCTGCTACCTCGTTGTCTCTGAGGGATAAGCTGCTATCACCGATCCGCGTTAAATCTCGGTGCACCTGGATCTGCACACACAGTGTGCAGGTAAGTAACGAAAATAACCTACGGTCTGAGGAGGTAGTGACGAACTCAACCTCCGTAAATAAACAGTTCAAATAATGAAAAATCCAGAAATAACCGAGGATATTAAATACAATCATGTTATGTAAATGACCCTGGAAACTTAGTAAAAATCCGAGAATAAGAAATGAATGCCATGTATGTAGCATGCAGCTCTCACAGGTGGTCCTCTCGGTACACATAATTGGCCATTGGCCCAGGGAAATCCATCCCGTAACATGTACGACGTGGTGACTCAGTCACTAAGTACCGAGGGAGCAGGCCAATTCAGCCTTTCGGAGAAATCCATCTCCGGGATATCATACTCATCCATAATCTGTACCAGGGAAATCCATCCCTCCATATCTCATAAACAGTATCTGTGCCAGGGAAATCCATCCCTCTATATCTCATATCTCGGACAAATCCATGTCCAGGGAAATCCATCCCTCAATATCTCATATCTCGGACAAATCCATGTCCAGGGAAATCCATCCCTCAATAACTGTGCGCTCACTGGGGGTGTAAAGACTCCGGAGGGGCCGCCAAGGATATGGCCCAAGCGCTATATATATATATCAAGCCCACGAAGGGTATATCATCTCAACATTTGTCTCTAGGCCCATACTCAGGCAGAATTACCAGTCTCCTCACAACACTCTCATGATGTAAGCAGCCCAAACAATGGCAATGCATGATAAATAAATGATTTCTGAGACTGGAATACGA
>ML243303.1:508-29050 GCA_005239495.1 Nicotiana undulata
GGCCTCGGAATTCGATTCTGAACATATGCCCAAGTCCCATATTTTCCTACGGACCCTCCGGGACCGTCGAATCACGGGTCCGGGTCCGTTTACCAGAAATGTTGACCAAAGTCAACTATATTAATTCATTAATTATAAAAACTCATTTTCATCAACTTTTCACATAATAGCTTCCCGGCTACACGCCCGGGCTGCACACGCATAACGAGGTGAGACTAACGAAGGCTCTCGGAGCCTCGAAACACAGATAAAGCTTAAATTATGTAAGATGACCTTTTGGGTCATCACAGAGGAAAATCGAAATACCAAACTGTAGCGAAATCAATGATTATCGGACTGAGGAAAACGAATTAGAACAGAATTGAGGAAAATCGCTACATGCATGAACCCTAATAAAGAGAAAAAGTACTTTTATTACTATACATGAACCCTAATCACTACATTACCTGATTTGAATCTCGAATCTTATTAATTTCATGCCTCACCTGCAATTGTTTTACCTAAAATAGAGGAATGGTGGGTAAGCATGACTTTTACCAAAAACTTTAGGAGGGAAAGGATGGAGGGATCACGAAAGAAAGGATAATTTTTGGGAGGGAAAGGTTAAGCTTCATAACTGAGCACCAGATAATTTGGGAATTCTAGAGGGAATCTCAAAATAATGAGGGGGAAATACTAAAACTTATGGGGGGAATAGTATTAATTATTTTAAGTAAGATATTACGGCGTTTTGAACCGCCGCTATTAGAAATATTTAATTGGCGGCTAGAAAGACGCCATTTGTTTTTAGATTTTGCGGCGGTTTATTGGAACCGCCGTAATATAACCGCCACAATATTTCTGTTTTTTTTGTAGTTATGGGTTATTGTGGATCGGCTGACCAAGTTCGCGCACTTCATTCCAGTTGGTACTACCTATTCTTCGGAGCGGTTAGTTGAGATTTATATCCGGGATATTGTCCGACTGCATGGTATCCCAGTTTCTATTAGTTCTGACCGAGGTACTCAGTTCACATCGCAGTTTTAGAGGGCCGTGCAGAGAGAGTTGGGTACTCAGGTTGAGCTGAGCACAATATTTCATTCTCAGACGGACGGGCAGTCAGAGCGCACTATTCAGATTCAGGAGGACATGTAGCGTGCTTGTGTCATTGAATTTGGGGGTTCATGGGACACGTTTCTACCACTCGCGGAGTTTGCATATAATTATAGTTATTAGTAGAGCATTCAGATGGCTTCGTACGATGCTCTATATGGGAGGAGGTGTAGGTCTCCGGTTGGTTGGTTTGATCTGGGTAAGGCTAGGCTATTAGGAACAGATTTGGTATAGGATGCGTTGTATAAGGTGAAGTTGATTCAAGAGCGACTTCGCACGGCGTAGTCTAGGCAGAAGAGCTATGCGGATCGAAAAATCCGGGATGTATATTTCATGGTTGGAGAGAAGGTACTGCTGAAGGTGTCACCCATGAAGGGTGTTATTCGGTTCGGGAAGAGGGGCAAGTTGAGTCCCCGGTTCATTGGGACATTTGAGGTGCTTCAGAGGGTTGGAGAGGTGGCTTATATTGCTTTTCCACCCAACTTATCGAGTGTTCATCCGGTATTTCATGTTTCCATGCTCCGGAAGTATGTTTGTGACCTCTCTCATGTTTTGGACTTCAGCACGGTTCAGCTTGAGGGTGATATGTCTTATGAGGTAAAGCTGGTGGCTATTTTGGGTCTTCAGGTCAGAAGGTTGAGATCTAAGGATATAGCTTCAGTGAAGGTTTAGTGGAGAGAGAAACCGGTGGAGGAGGCCACCTGGGAGACCGAGCGGGAGATGCGAAGCAGATATCCTCACCTATTTGAGACTCCAGGTATGTTTCTAGAGTCGTTCGAGGACGAATATCTGTTTAAGAGGGGGAGAATGTAACGACTGTTGCACTCCATTTTTCCTCGCACAGGCTAGGTACGGAGAGATCGGGTTTATGAGATTTTGGTCAACTCCTTAAAGAAAGGATTTAAGGAAGAGTCGCCACCTAACGATTTTTATGGTGTGTTAGGACACATAGAGTAAATAACTCATGGACTAGTTTGTGTTACCAGAGATTGGGTAGGGGCTTGAAGTTATCCCAAGGGGAAGGTGTTAGGCACCCCTCAAGATCCACAACTGTGGATCCCAGCCAAGAAGTTTTGTGAATTTGGACGATGAATAAGTAGCAAGTAAGGTTCATATAAGGGGGGATTTCAAACAAGTATGAAAAAATCTTTAAAGGTTTTGGGAAACATAGACATTTGAAAAGAACTGTCCTAAGTTTAAAGTAATATGGATCACATCAATGTAATACCCGGCATGTCACGCCTCGAAGAGGGGCTACACGTGGTATTGGCGCACCGGTCATCATATCCGTATTCTACCCGACCCATCCTATAAGTCCTGGAGGGTATTTAGGACTATTATTCCTACGAGGTAAGTATTAGGCTGAACGCCTAGGTTTAAAGGGATAAAATTCTAAGCGACATGTAAAACAACAAATAGGACCACAAATATGGGAACACATAGGGGCAAATAATGGCTCACAGATCCCTCCACAAATAAACACGTAAATAGCACGTCTCAAACACAATTAAGGTCTCAAAGTCAGGATTTAAAACAAGAGTTTTTGAGTTGAAAATCAGTAAGTTCCGACAGTTTTAGTAAAAGGATATGTTTAGTAAAACTTAGTAGTGAAAGCAGAAGGTTCAGTTAGGACTTAGTCATTTAAAAAAAGGGTGATTGATTTTTCAGAAGTGCAGTAGTTTACAGACATCAGTAAGCATTAAGAGTGAGTAGCAGTTAAAATTTTCAATAAAAGAGAAGAATAAATTTTAGAAAATCAGTAATCAGAAGTAAAGCAAGATTTTAAATAAAGCAGTAATTCCAAACAGAAATCCAATAATCCAAAATGAGGTAAGGATCCAGTAGTTTACGAGAGTTTAGTAAAAGAAGAGTCAGTAAATCATTTCGGGGAAAAACAAGAGTTTAGAATATAGGGCAAGTGTTCAAAATAGAATGATTTTGAGCAGAGTGAGGTAAATTTGAAACCCAGTAATTAAAAATAATAGAACATGAATCAGGTAAAATTTCAGTAAAGAGGAAATAGATGCATGATTTCAAGATGCTGTGATTTTGAAAACGGAGGAATTTTAGAGTAAAGTAGGATGAACTTCAAAGAGATAAAAACAGGAGTGAAAGAAAACAGCAAAGTTTGAGAATTCCAAAAGGGACTGATTGTTTAATACCGGCAAGCAAAACACAATTAGTTGGTTTTAATACGTATTAGGCCTAAAGTTTGCCTAGGCGCCCTATACATTGCCTACTTATTTCAAAGGGGTGTACATGCATATTTAATCCTGATTTTAAGAGGGGTATATTTACATAAACGTTTCAAACAGTCGACCACATTTTAGCGAGATTATTAGATTAACATGCTGACTACGTGTTCAATAACTGTAATTCAAAATGATAGGAATTCCTAAATAACAGGATATCTAATGCACATAGGAATACCTAGAACACATGATTTCTAGATGCTATGATTATGAAAATGCAGTAATACCTTATAACAGTTTTTATTACTTTTTATAATTATTAATTGTGATCATGGCTTGCAAAATGAGTGAAGTAGACATGCTGAAAAATAAAAGAACCTAAGCAGGATTTCTAATGCATGAGATGCATGTCCTAGACAGGTTATCTATTGCACATGTAAGTAAGAAAACCCTATGAGCAGGTTTTCTACCCCTTACTAGACTAAGCATGCATAGTTCCCCCATATTCACTATCCAAAAGCCAATATCTGTTTACAAGTTATTACAAACCAATAATAATGAATTACAGTAGCAAAAGGAAAATAAGAAGTTACTTCTATAGGGAGCCTTCAATCAGGCCCAATCTTCCAACCTCACTCCTTTCAAGTTTCACAGCCTTAATATGGTCTGAGTGCGGCAAAGCTCCTTAGGGCCCTCATTGGGTCCCTGGCCAATACCAGCACCCAAACAAATTGCCAAAAGTTGAGACAAGTGCAGTGTGGAATTACCAGCCTTGTGTGTCAGAGTTCAATGAGCACTCAGAGGTACTCAAGGCAGTGCTCACACGAATGGGGTAGAACCTAGATTTCTAAGAGTAGTGTGAAGTTCTAGAAGGAGAGGAAAATTTGTAGTTTGAAGGAAAGAGTTTACAAAACTGGAGAGTTGTTTTGAAAGATTAACTAATAAAAGACAAACAGAAGTATTGATCAAAAAGTTCAACAGTATAGAGTTGCACACAAGGACAATGGGGTGAGGGGACAAATAGGTCACATAATAACAAAATGAGATACATAGACTTAAGAAACTTATTTACGCATAGTTACACAAATCATAAAGGCTCAGGGAGCAAGAAATGGCCAAGTTCAGACATGATAATAGACAGTAAAAAAAATACAGTTATAACAAGTGAAATTAGGAGGGGACAACAGTTATATGAGCATCATTGACTCAGCATGTAAGTCAGAAACAGATAAAAAGGTTCAGGGGAATCAAGGGACACATGATACTGAATAGGAAAGGAAATAGCCTAACAGATGTATACAGGAATAGGAAAGGCCTATGGCAAGTATTGATGCAGTCATAAGCATGTAAAGAGATAAACATGGCAAACAAGAAGTTAATTGCATGTTGAACAGTAGAAGCATAGGTAGAGAACAATTAAGAATATGATAAAATGAAATAGTAATAAACACATTGGTTTGGAACTTTGGAAGTTAATCAGGACATACCAATGATAAGAGAGCAAAGCAGAATGCAAAAAGCAAAGTGTGAGCACAATAGTAGCCTTGGCTTATAGCCGGCTAATAATAGACAAGAGCAGAGAACAGCAGTAGAGGAAAGAGAGAAAGAGAGAAAGAGCACAAGAGAGAATAGTATTGATGTTTGTGTGTGTTCGTGCCTAGAAGACCTGCCTAATGAGATTAGAAGAGGACAATATATATAGTGGTTTGAAAGCAAGGCAAATAAGGTAAGAATCAGATTATAGAACCCAAAATCAATTAAAGTAAAAAATCAGTCCAAGTCTTCCCTTAATTAAGGGAATCACTTCAAATGGTAAAGGGACGAAACAAATTAAGGAAAAAAATCATACATAGCTGGAGTATAACAAATAAGGAAAGACTCCAAACATTACAGGTATAGCACATGTAATTAGGGTTAGGTTCATAAAGTCCTAATTAAGGAAACAATATTAGGAATCAATTAACAATGTAGTCAACCACACAATAAAGGCAAGAAAATACTTTAAAGGTCGGCAATCAGTAAAGGATATCACCACAGGAATCACGGGAATCACAAGAAATCAGGGATTCACATAAAAGTAGTACGAGTAAAGGAAATTAATATAAATTTATGTGAATAAACAAAACTAAACATAGTATAGGCAGGACGAAATGAATCAGAAACATTAATAAGCTCAATGGGTAAAAATCCACAGAAACTTGAAACATATTCATGAGAAATAGATATACACACAAATCGAATGAACAAACCAGCAAAGACGAAGTCAGAACCCAAGAATAAAGCCAAACAATTAAAGGTATCCAATATAACTAATTAGGGTTAAAACTAAGTTTAACGAATCGATTAAACACATAAGAATCAAGGAATAATACTAAGAAAATCAGTGAAAATCGTATTGAAGACAGCTTTCAGAATCCTTAGTTTTAAAATTGAAAGACCGTTTAAAGATGAAGGTTTTTAAGAGAAAACGTGTAAAGAAGCTTAGTAACATCATAGATCTAAAGCAGATCTAGAGAAAATCGAAAAGACATAGGTCTAGGGTTTCGTGGGAAATAGGACTGTCGAAGAACCTGGCATGAAAACGCGAAGGCAGCGGTGGTTATGGCACTTTCAAGTCAAACCCAGTCGAAGAAAGGCCGGAAACATACCAGGCAGGAGCTACGGTAGCCATCTGGCATGGTCGAAACCCTTTAAAGGTCTCAGAGACGAAGAGAACCGGATAGATGAGGCGTCAAGGCGGCTGGTGGTCGAAAGGGGAGAGGCTGGAGGTGGCCGGAGACAGGCTGAGGGCCATCGGAGAAAGGAGGTGAACCAGAAGGTTCTAGAGAGAAGGAGGAGAGGAAGAGACGAGAAGATAGAGAGAGAGGTATTTAAGACTGAAGGGTCTGGGGGGGTAGTTGGGGAGTTAATTATGGTAAGGAATTATCTGTGTCGTTGATCTCATTTGATCAACGGCTTAGATCGAGTGGGGGTTGGGCCGGGTTAAATTTGAATTGGGCTCGGTAGTTTAGGGGTCTGATGGTTTGGGTAATTGGGTTTTAAAATGTGGCTAATATTTAAATAAAATAGGGCTTGATGTTAAATACCCAATAAAATAGATAATTAATTAATTAAAAATAGCCAATAATTATGAAAATGCAATAAAGCTAAAAATAGGCAAAATTACAGTAATTAACCAATATTAAGTGTAAGAAATGCATAAGTTCCGAGTTAAAATAATACAAAATATCCAATTGGGTCATAACTGCAAAATTGTTGTAATTGAAATTAAATAAGACCCAATTGACTAATTTGTGAGATAGTTGGATTTTAATAGATAGAAAAATGATTATAAATAACATACTGAGCTAGGAAATATTTTGAAATTATTTAGAGCATAATTTATGGATCATTTAAATATAAAATATTAAAATAAGCAGGAAAATAATTTAAATAAAATAAGGAAAAATACTCATTATTACGAAGAGTAATTTTGAGAGCTTATATGCAAGTTTGAAAATAGTTTGAGGAAAAATTGGGTATCAACAACTGCCCCTCTTTACCCGGGAAGGATGAAAGAGTTGTCGGGTAAAGATATAATGGCCAATTTTGACCTAGAGAAAAGCTGTGGGGTAGAATTAGGCCGCACCCTGGCTTCCGAGCTGCCTACATATCCCTGGTTTTACAGGAATCAGGCCATATGTAGTTCCGAAATCATCGACGAAATATACTGGTGATATTTCACAAGAACGGACGCAAGGTGCGAGGTAATGTAAGGTTGGAAGGTCTCACGGGGTTGTATCGGAGAACTGGAGTGGTACGCTCCTGCCTGGTTGGTTGTTCCGGCCGAATTACCTGCAAATAAATAACAAGCATATATCGTGCATAATATAAATATGATGCAAGTTCCCGTTGGACTATGAACGCCGTCTTTGGACAATTTAGGATGATGTCCTTAGACCATGATGTCCTGGTCCATGAATCACTTGGTGCGGGATTCGCAGGCTATGAAATGATGTTCTCGGGCCATGAGGATGGTGCCTCGGAACCATGGTGCCTTTGAATAATGATATGCAGGTTGAATAAAAGAGATCCTCATGCCATGAAATGATGTTCTCGGTCCATGAAGATGGTGCCTCCGAACGATGACGTCTTTGGACAAGTTGGCGATATTTCAGCTCATGAAGAATGTAGTAGTATGATGTTAAAAAGACAAAGTTTAGTCTTGCGATTTGCGAAAGAAAAGAGGGGTAGAGCTTAGCCCGAAAGAAAGCGTAAATAAATAATGTCACGAAAGGTGACTGCTTTGAAAAGTAGATAGGAGCTTTATGCAATGAAATAAGATGCAGGGGAGGTAGCGTGGAACCTCAGAAGTCAAAATGGTAGCCTTATGCAATGCAGGAAATAAAATGCAAGGGAGGTAGCGTGGAACCTCGGAAGGCATAATGGTAGCCTTATGCAATGCAGGAAATAAAATGCAAGGGAGGTAGCGTGGAACCTCGGAAGGCAGAATGGTATCCTCATGCAGTGCAAGAAATAAAAATGCAGGGGAGGTAGCGTGGAACCTCGGAAAGAAGAATAGTAGCCTTATACAGTGCAAGAAATAAAAATGCAAAGGAGTTAGCGTGGAACCTCGAAAGGCAGAATGGTAGCCTTATGCAATGCAGGAAATAAAATGCAAGGGAGGTAGCGTGGAACCTCGGAAGGCATAATGGTAGCCTTATGCAATGCAGGAAATAAAATGCAAGGGAGGTAGCGTGGAACCTCGGAAGGCATAATGGTAGCCTTATGCAATGCAGTAAATAAAATGCAAGGGAGGTAGCGTGGAACCTCCGAAGGCAGAATGGTAACTTTATGCGATGCAGGAAATAAAAATGCAAGGGGAGGTAGCGTGGAACCTCGGAAGGCAGAATTGTAGCCTTATGCGATGCAGGAAATAAAAATTCAAGAGGAGGTAGCGTGGAACCTCGGAAGGCAGAATGGTAGCCTTATGCGATGCAATAAATAAAAATGCAAGAGGAGGTAGCGTGGAACCTCGAAAGGCAGAATAGCCTTATGCAGTGCGGAAAAATAAAATGACAGTAAGAGTTCTTAGCTGATGATAAATTGCGGTGATACGATTGTGGTGAATAAGCGATGTTTGCGATGATAGTAAGTGTCAGCATGTGCGACGAGTTTGAGAGCGTCTTTTGAAAGATATACGTCCTGCGGAGATAATAATATGTTTTGGGCTTTTTGCCGTCTTTGTGCCTGCATCCAAAGAAAAATCGTGAGTTCTGTAAAGGGAAGAAGGTCAGTTCGCATTCCCGATGGATTTACTCGCCATGTCTGCTTGATAATTATAACGTTGTTTGTATCACAGGGGTAGCGTCGCTAAACAAGATATTTTGAGAAGTAAGTATGCCGGTTTTATAAAAATATGATATAACATATAATTGAGAAAATAATTTTATTTTGGATGAACCGACGACCACGACGCGGTTCGAGACATTGCAACCTCTCTTGCTATGGAATTTCGAGGGTCCTCCTCACAATTCTACCCCAGTTTGATAGGTGAATGCTTCTGACTTTTGCTTGTGTGGCGCTTGATTGGACTTGATTCGGAATTTTGCGGTCCCTCCTCAAAATTCTGCCCCAGTTTCCATTCGTGGGGGAAATGAAATTTTTATTAAAATGTGATCGAACCCATAGGGCTGCCTACGTATCCCCTCTTAAATGGGAATCAGGTCAGGCGTAGTTCAATTACAACATTGATAAAACATAGAGAGTTACACATAATAGCGCTTGACTGCATCTGAGTTGATTGGCTTTGGCCAGATTTCTCCATCCATTTCTGCAAGTATAAGTGCTCCTCCTGTCAGCACTCGGTGAACCATGTACGGGCCTTTCCAATTGGGAGAGAATTTCCCTTTTGCTTCGTCTTGATGAGGAAAGGTTTTCTTTAACACCAGCTGCCCCGGTATGAATCGTCTTGGTTTGACTTTTTTGTTGAAGGCTCTGGTCATTCTGTTCTGATATAGCTGACCATGACAAACTGCGTTCATTCTTTTTCCGTCTATGAGGGCTAGCTGTTCACAATGACTTCTTACCCATTCTGCATCGCTGAGCTCGACTTCTTGTATGATTCTCAAAGATGGAATCTCGACCTCCGCAGGAATGACGGCTTCCGTACCATATACCAACATATAAGGGGTTTCCCCAGTTGACGTGTGGATTGTGGTGCGGTATCCCAATAAGGCGAATGATAGCTTCTCATGCCACTGCTTGTGCTTTTCTATCATATTTCTCAGTATCTTCTTGATGTTCTTGTTGGCAGCCTCAACAGCTCCATTCATTTGAGGTATGTATGCTGTAGAATTCTTGTGCTTGATCTTGAAGGCTTCACACATTGTTTTCATCATGTCACTATTTAGATTGGAACCATTGTCGGTGATGATTGACTCTAGGACTCCGAATCGACAAACAATGCGGTTGCGGACGAAATCAGCTACCACTTTCTTGGTAACTGCTTTGTAGGATGCTGCTTCGACCCATTTGGTGAAGTAATCAATGGAGACCAGAATAAACTTGTGTCCGTTGAAGGCGGCAGGTTCGATTGGTCCAATAACATCCATTCCCCAAGCGGCGAACGGCCACGGTGAGCTTGTTGCATTAAGCTCACTGGGAGGTACCTTTATCATATCCCCATGTATCTGGCATCGGTGGCATTTCTGGACATACTGGATGCAATCCGTTTCCATGGTCATCCTGAAATAACCGGCCCGAAGTATCTTCTTTGCTAGAACAAACCCGTTCATATTAGGACCGCATGTATTTCCTCCAGTAGTTTTGTTGCTTCTCTTGCTTCGACACATCTTAGCAAACCCAAATCAGGAGTCCTCCTGTACAGGATTCCTCTGTTGTGAAAAAAATTATTTGACAACCTTCGAAGTGTGCATTTCTGAGTAGCGTTTGCAGCTCTGGATATTCTCCCTTTGCCAAGTACTCCTTAATATCATGAAACCAAGGCTTTCTGTCTGCTTCTTCTTCAACATAGGCGCAGTAGGCCGGTTGATTGTGGATTCCCACCGGGATAGGGTCAATGAAGTTCTTGTCTGGATGCTGGATCATAGATGACAAGGAGGCCAGCGCGTCGGCGAAGTCATTCTGGATTCTGGGGACGTGCCGGAATTCTATCTTTGTGAACCTCTTTCTCCATTCCTATACACGATGTAGATATGGCAATATCTTGGAATTCTTGGTCGCCCATTCTCCCTGGACTTGGTGTATCAATAAGTCTGAGTCACCAATCACTAATAACTCCTGAACGTTCATATCGATGGCCAAGTTGAGCCCCAAGATGCAAGCCTCATATTCAGCCATGTTATTGGTGCAGGGGAACCTGAGTTTGGCGGATATCGGATAGTGCTGACCGGTTTCTGATATTAAGACTGCCCCAATACCGACCTATTTGAAGTTTGTTGCTCCATCAAAGAACATCCTCCAACCTTCGTAGGATTCTGCAATGTCTTCTCCTACGAATGATACCTCTTCATTGGGAAAATACGTTTTCAGTGGTTCGTATTCTCTGTCCACAGGATTTTCAGCAAGATGATCTGCTAGTTCATGTCCCTTGACCGCCTTCTGAGTCACGTAAATAATGTCGAACTCACTTAACAGGATCTGCCATTTGTCCAGTTTGCCAGTAGGCATGGGCTTCTGAAAGATGTATTTCAATGGATCCATCCTTGATATGAGGTACGTTGTATATGCACAGAAATAGTGCCTCAGCTTCTGTGCGACCCAAGTCAGAGCGCAGCAAGTGCGTTCTAATAGAGAATATCGGGCCTCATACGGAGTGAAATTCTTGCTGAGGTAGTAAATTTCTTGCTCCTTTCTCCCTGTCTCGTCATGTTTTCCAAGAACGCAGCCGAAAGCTCTGTCCAACACAGCAAGGTAGAGTAGCAAAGGTTTACCTGGATTGGGTGGTACCAGGACTAGTGGTGTTGAGAGATACTCCTTGATTCTGTCAAAGGCCCTTTGACAATCCTCGGTCCATTTGGTTGCAGCATCCTTTCTCAACATCTTGAAAATTGGTTCACAAATGACGGTAGACTGGGCTATGAACCTGCTGATGTAATTGAGCCTCCCCAGGAAACTCATAACATCCTTTTTGTTCTTTGGCGGCGGAAATTCTTGGATGTCTTTGACCTTTGATGGATCTAGTTCTATTCCTCGGCGACTGACAATGAACCCCAGTAACTTGCCAACAGGAACCCCGAATGCACACTTTGCAGGGTTAAGTTTCAGATTGTACTTCCTTAACCTGTTGAAGAATTTTCTCAAATTTTCCATATGTTCAGCGGCCTTCTTTGATTTGATGATGACGTCGTCTACATATACCTCGATCTCCTTGTGAATCATATCATGAAATATAGTAGTCATAGCCCTCATGTAGGTGGCCCATGCATTCTTCAGATCGAATTGCATCATCTTGTAACAATACACTCCCCACGGTGTAATGAACGTTGTTTTCTCAGCATCTTCCTCGTCCATCCAAATCTGACGATAACCGGCAAAACAATCTACAAAGGACTGCAGCTCATGCTTGGCACAGTTGTCAATTAGGATGTGTATATTTGGCAAAGGGAAGTCGTCTTTCGGACTGGCCCGGTTGAGATCCCGGTAGTCGATGCAGACTCTGACCTTCCCATCCTTCTTTGGCCCAGGCACAATGTTGGCTAACCATGTAAGATATTCGACCACCCGGAGAACCCCGGCGTTGATCTGCTTGGTGACCTCTTCTTTGATTTTCAATCTCATGTCTGGTGTGAACTTCCTGAGTTTTTGCTTCATAGGTGGGCATGTCGGATTGGTTGGCAGCTTGTGGGCCACAATGGATGTACTGAGGCCAGTCATGTCATCATATGACCAGGCGAATATGTCCTCATATTCTCTTAAGAATTCCGTATATTTCTCCTTTTCTGACAGCGACAAATAAATGTTGATGCGTGTTTCTTTGACGTTCTCTGCGTTTCCCAGGTTGACGACCTCAGTCTCGTCCAAGTTAGACTTAGGTCTATTCTCAAAGTTCTCGACCTCTTTAATAATATCCTCAGGTATATCATCCTCGCCTGACTAAGAATTCGTTTGTTGCGTTGCCTCATTGCATGTCACAGTCGTCGCTTCATCAAGATAAGTAATAGTAATGTTGTGTAAATAAAGTAATGGGGAGGAAAACAGTAGCAAGTAAATATAAGATTTATAAAGAAACTGGAAATGCTTTGATAAATTGAATAATAGTTTGAACATGAGAGCTCTTTCTTGCAGAAATTAAAAATGCGAAAAGGAAGAAAATTCTTTAAATAAACTGTAAATAATGCTTGTTTTGTTAGCCTTGCTACCCCGAGGCTCGACGGGCTTTGGTTGTCCTGACATACCAATTCTTGAGATATGATCATTTGCTCACGAACTGTATGGAAGGGCCTTCCTCCCCCTCCTCTTCAAGAATGACACAGCAGTCCATGTCCTCATCGTCCAGAAATAAATCCCTCATTGCTTCTAAGCTTCCTCTTCGTTCGTATTGTAGATGATATCAGCTTGTTGGAAAGTTTGCTCCAAGTGAGGTATTGGCTGCTCCAATGGGTAGTAGGGGCCGCTCCATGGTGGAAACCAGTTCTTGAATTCCTTCCAAGTGTACTCGTACCCAGACCAAAAGTGGTATCGTGCTTCTTGAGTGTTATTGGCTTCGTTATTCCCTGGAGATTTTTCCCGAGCCCTTTTCCTGGCTCGTACCCTTCCCAGTTAAAGATTCTTTCAATCTTACTATCCCACCACTTGTCCTTATCAATGGAATTAACTCGTTCAATGTTGTGGTACATCTCTCCACCCAACTTCCTTCTTCCATCGATGACCGAAAAAGTCTGGCGATCGTAGATATGGTTGCTACCGTCGCCATGAATGATTACCTTTTGGTGATTCCATTCGAACTTCACAGCTTGATGTAGGGTTGATGCCACGGCCCCAGCAGCGTGGATCCAAGGCCGTCCTAACAGTAAGTTGTAGGATCCATGCACATTTATTACTTGGAAATCTACATCGAACCAAGTGGGTCCCATCTGTAAGCACGGGGTGATTTCTCACATGGTGGAACTCTGCGAACCATCGAAGGCTTTTACGTTGATCTCTCCTTCCTTTATCTCATGTAGACTCTTTCCCAATTTCTTGAGTGTGAACAGCGGACAGATGTTGAGGCTGGAACCCCCATCAATTAGGATCCTTGTGATGAAATGATCCTCACATTGTACCGTGATGTGTAGTGCTATGTTATGCCCTAACCCCTCGGGCGGTAGCTCATCTTCATGGAAAGTGATCTTGTGCCTTTTCAGTACCTGGCCCACCATGTTGGCCTTCTCCCTGCTGGTGATATTTTCCGGTACGTATGCTTCACTCAGCACCTTTAACAAGGTACTCCTGTGTGTTTCAGAGTTCTGTAATAGGGAGAGAATGGATATCCGAGTGGGTGTCTTGTTCAACTGGTAGAGGATTGAATACTCCTTAGCTTGTATCTTTCTCCAATGATCGTCATGAACCTGTCTCAAGGGTGGGAGGACGGTTGGCGGCCTGCCTGCTAGACTCGGCCAAATGTTCAGGGGTATAAACTCTGCCAGTTCTTGTCATCCCCTGTGCGGCAATGGCTTCCTCAGACTTGCCTTTACCTTTCCTCCTCACTTCAGCGGTGTAGTCCCATGGGATAGCGTTTGAATAGAAGGGTAGCGTTGTTAACATTGCCACTGGAATAGGTGTGGTCATACCCACCGGGGTATATGTTATAGGTGACCTTACTGCAACTTCGAGAGGTCGTACAAACTCAACTTCGATCGGCACTGGGGACTTTTCTTTGGCGGGGGGTCTCAATTCAAACTCGAGTGGGATGGACATGTTTACCTTAGCATTCTCGGATGGCTGCATCTGAACCACAATTGGGTTGAGAGTAATTGCAGGTTTCTTCGGATCACCCTCTGCAATCAGCCCAATTGTCTCGGGATCCTAATCATCATCTACCTCAATCATATGGACACCACATTTATGGTCGGGCAGCGGATTATTGCGAACATTAGGAACAGGGTCCTTGGCTACAATGATCTTGTTGTCTATAAGAGCTTGTATCTTATCTTTCAAGGAACGACATTCTTTGATGGTGTGTCCCTTCATGCTGTAATGGTAAGCACAGGATTTATTTGGGTTGACCCACTGAGGAGGGTTCTCACGGGTGGCAGCAGGAATGGGTGTGACATAACCGGCGGCTTTGAGTTTTTCATACAACTGGTCAATGGGCTCGGCTATGGCGATATACTGTTTCGGAGGGCGACGGTCGAAGTTAGGGCGGGGTCTTGGGAAGTTTTGGCGAGTAGGTGGTGATTGGTAGTGAGAAGGTTGGGAATTATAGGCATTGTAAACGAGAGCTGGTTGGGAATATCTAGGCGAGGTAGGCTGATATGTGGGTGATGGAGCTTGGTATTGGGGTGAAAGTGCTTGGTAACTTGGATCTGGTTAGTATGTGAATGAGGGTGCGGATAAACTTGGTATTTAGGAGGGGAGTTGGCTTGCTGTGCTACCATCACGGCTCCTACATCCTTCTTCCTGGACACACCACCGGATTGCAGAGCTTTATTAGTAGCCTGTAAAGCTTCAAAGTTGGTGACAATACCGCTTTTTATGCCCTCTTCGATTCGCTCTCCCAACTTGATGATGTCAGAGAACTTGTGACCCTCGACCATCATCAGTCGTTCATAGTATTGAGGATCCTGAGCTCGCACAAAGAACTTCTTCATTTGTTCCTCTTCTAAGGTTGGTCTGACCTTGGCAGCTTCCGACCTCCAACGAGTAGCATACTCGCGAAAGGTCTCTGTTGGTTTCTTCTTTAGGTTCTAGATGTAGAATACATCCAGTGCATTCTCCGTGTTGAACCGGAATCTATCCATGAAGTCCGCTGCCATGCTTACCCAATTAGACCATTCTTTGGATCCTAGCTGATGTACCAGGACAATGCATCTCCTTTTAAGCTCTTCATGAAGAGTTTCATGCGAATTCTTTCATCTTTTCCCACGCCGACCAGTTTGTCGCAGTAAGTCCTCAGATGGACTCTTGGATCACCAGTACCATCGAACATCTCGAACTTAGGAGGTTTGTACCCCTCAGGCAGTTCGACATCAGGTTGTATGCAAAGATCTTCATAGTTCAGCCCCTCAATCCCTTTAACTCCTTCAACGCCCTGAACTCGGTTGGTCAATTTCTTGAGTTCCTCGGCCATATTCCTGATGAGACTATACTTCTCGTCGGACTTAGGGGTATGCGGTGTGGAATGAGCCACGGTTTCCACATAAATGGGATTGTCGTTGGCCTGGAAGTGATCTTTTGTCTGATCCTGGAGAGGTGGAGTGTTATGGTGACAGGCATTGCATTGTACTGGCGGGACTAGGTCCTTGGGGTGATTTGGTTGTTTAGGGATGTTTTGTGGTAAAGTGGGGTTTGGAGCATTTTGGAAGGGGATGTTTGGAACATTGAGGGAAAGTGATAAGTGAGCAAAATTCTTGACTTGGTCAAGTTCCTCTTGGAACTTCAGCAATTTCTTTTCCAGTGGAGACATACCTTGTGCAGAACCTGAATACCTCGACCATCAGTGATCTTAACCTGTTCATCTCTGTTGTCTTTTCTGGTGCCGCTTGCATCTGCCATCTTAGTTTTACCCTTGCTTTTTACTTTGGGAGGATTGGGAAGAGGAGTAGGAGGAGGTCCCTTTGATCTTGTGCGGTAGGCAGATGATGCCAGAATGCACAAACTAACCTTTGGGGAGGGGAATAATAAATAAAGAAAAAAAAACAAAAGGGAAGGAAGTCAGTGAGTATTATAAAGAATATTGCGGTAATTTAAAAACGTAATGCCAAAAATGTAAAACGCATCCTAAGTTGGGGAACCTCTTTGTTCCCGAGGTAGACCTAGAGAAAAATTAATTTGGAGAACTTGAAATGCTAAATGCCTCATTTTATTGATGATAAAAATGGACGAATCCAAAAACAAAACAAAAACAATAAGCAAGAAATAAAATCACTAATGGCCATCGGCCTTATTACATTGGTAAAGCGGAAAAGAAAATCCTATCTAATTGGGTCCCAGAAGGACCTTCTCCAAGCTTGGCCCTCTTGGCATATTTTAGATCATGTTGAGTCTGGGGACTTCGTGCCTCGTTTCCTGCGAACAAACAAGGTTAGGCCCTTAGCCCTGCCAGACTCGACTATTTAACATCAATAATTAGCAGGAGCATTTAGTTCCCCAAATAAATGCACAGAACGTGAAGGTGTCCGTTTGGGTTCCAGGGAAACCCAATGGACTTTGGACAAGGCTATCTTAAAGGCTATGGTGCGGACAACACATTAGTCTGGCTAGGTTTGACCATGATGCATGCAAAATTACAATAGAGTAAGATTTCTATGGGGTTTTAGACCGGTACCCTTGAGCGGACAACTCAAGGGGAAGGCACGGAACTGTCGGCTGCACCGCTAATCGACTAGTTTTATCGCAAATACGCCTTTCCGAATTTAGGGGGGTAGTAATATTGGAATAGCGCAACCACTCACTGTAAGCATTTCTAATTTTATTTGGCACGAGTGGAATATGAATGCGGAGCATAATATGAAATAAATAGCATTTAAAGAAAATGGGCATGTATTTTTCACGTTGAGGAAAGCGGTAAAGAAAGGAAATACAACAGTTACAATGGAAAGCAGTCACAAAGAAAAGATGAAGATATGTCAGTTTCGTTCAGGTGAAATAAATACTTGCAAAAATTAAACAAATAACAGCATATAATGGGGAATAGGAAAATGTGTAAGAATTTAAATAAAAATTAAAGGTCCAAATTCACAAAGCAACTTGTAATAGTATAAGCCTAGGGAAACCTCCCCAGCAGAGTCGCCATGCTGTCGCGCCCCCTTTTTCCTCGCACGGGTTAGGTACGGAGAGATCGGGTTTATGACATTTTGGACAACTCCTTAAAGGAAAGATTTAAGGAAGAGTCGCCACCTAACGATTTTTATGGTGCGTTAGGGCACGTAGAGTAAATAACTCATGGACTAGTTTGTGTTACCAGATATTGGGTAGGGGCTTGAAGTTATCCCAAGGGGAAGGTGTTAAGCACCCCTCAAGATCCACAATTGTGGGTCCCAGCCAAGAAGTTTTGTGAATTTGGACGATGAATAAGTAGCACGTAAGGTTCATATAAGAGGGGATTTCAAACAAGTATGAAAAAATCTTTAAAGGTTTTGGGAAACATAGACATTTGAAAAGAACTGTCCTAAGTTTAAAGTAATACGGATCATATCAATGCAATACCCGGTATGTCACACCTCGAAGATGGGCTACACGTGGTATTGGCGCACCGGTCATCATATATGTATTCTACCCATTCCACCCCGTAAAGGTTATTTAAAGTGCGTGTGTTGGTCACGAATGCTTATTGCGTGCTATTACCCGTCTCATCCTATAAGTCCTGGAGGGTATTTAGGACTACTATTCCTACGAGGTAAGTATTAGGCTGAACCCCTAGGTTTAAAGGGATAAAATTCTATGTGACATGTAAAAAAAAATAGGACCACAAATACGGGAACACATAGGGGCAAATAATGGCTCACAGATCCCTCCACAAATAAACACGTAAATAGCACGTCTCAAACACAATTAAGGTCTCAAAGTCAGGATTTAAAACAAGAGTTTTTGAGTTGAAAATCAGTAAGTTCCGACAGTTTTAGTAAAAGGATATGTTTAGTAAAACTTAGTAGTGAAAGCAGAAGGTTCAGTTAGGACTTAGTAATTTAAAAAAGGGGTGATTGATTTTTCAGAAATGCAGTAGTTTAGAGACAGCAGTAAGCATTAAGAGTGCGTAGCAGTTAAAATTTTCAATAAAAGAGAAGAATAACTTTTAGAAAATCAATCATCAGAAGTAAAGCAAGATTTTAAATAAAGCAGTAATTCCAAACAAAAATCCAATAATCCAAAATGAGGTAAGGATCCAGTAGTTTACAAGAGTTTAGTAAAATAAGAGTTAGTAAATCATTTCGAGAAAAAACAAGAGTTTAGAATATAGGGCAAGTGTTCAAAATAGAATGATTTTGAGCAGAGTGAGGTAACTTTGAAACCCAGTAATTAAAAATAATAGAACAGGAATCAGGTAAAATTTCAGTAAAGAGGAAATAGATGCATGATTTCAAGATGCTGTGATTTTGAAAACGGAGGAATTTTAGAGTAAAGTAGGATGAACTTCAAAGAGATAAAAACAGGAGTGAAAGAAAACAGCAAAGTTTGAGAATTCCAAAAGGGACTGATTGTTCCTAATACCGGCAAGCAAAACAAAATTAGTTGGTTTTAATACGTATTAGGCCTAAAGTTTGCTTAGGCGCCCTATACATTGCCTACTTATTTCAAAGGGGTGTACATGCGTATTTAATCCTGATTTTAAGAGGGGTGTATTTACAGAAACGTTTCAAACAGTCAACCACATTTTAGAGAGATTATTAGATTAACATGTTGATTAGGTGTTCAATAACTGTAATTCAAACAGATAGGAAGTCCTAAATAACAGGATATCTGATGCACATAGGAATACCTAGAAGACATGATTTCTAGATGCTATGATTATGAAAATGCAGTAATACCTTATAACAGTTTTTATTACTTGTTATAATTATTAACTGTGATCATAGCTTGCAAAATGAGTGAAGTAGACATGCTGAAAAATAAAAGAACCTAAGCAGGATTTCTAATGCATGAGATGCATGTCCTAGACAGGTTATCTATTGCACATGTAAGTAAGAAAACCCTATGAGCATGTTTTCTACCCCTTACTAGACTAAGCATGCATAGTTCCACCATATTCACTATCCAAACCACAATATATGTTTACAAGTTATTACAAACCAGTAATAATGAATTACAGTAGCAAAAGGAAAATAAGAAGTTACTTCTATAGGGAGCCTTCAATCAGGCCCAATCTTCCAACCTCACTCCTTTCGAGTTTCACAACCTTAATATGGTCTGAGTGCGGCAAAGCTCCCTAGGGCCCTCATTGGGTCCCTGGCCAATACCAGCACCCAAACAAATTGCCAAAAGTTGAGACAAGTGCAGTGTGGAATTACCAGCCTTGTGTGTCAGAGTTCAATGAGCACTCAGAGGTACTCAAGGCAGTGCTCACACGAAGGGGGTAGAACCTAGATTTCTAAGAGTAGTGTGAAGTTTTAGAAGCAGAGGAAAATTTTTAGTTTGAAGAAAAGAGTTTACAAAACTGGAGAGTTATTTTGAAAGATTAACTAAAAAAGGACAAACAGAAGTACTGATCAAAAAGTTCAACAGTATAGAGTTGCACACAAGGACAATGGGGTGAGGGGATAAATAGGTCACAAAATAACAAAAGGAGATACATAGACTTAAGAAACTCATTTAAGCATATACACAAATCATAGAGGCTCAGGGATCAAGAAATGACCAAGTTCATACATGATAATAGACAGTAACAATTATAACAAGTGAAATTAGGAGGGGACAACAGTCATATGAGCATCATTGACTCAGCATGTAAGTCAGAAACAGATAAAAAGGTTCAGGGGAATCAAGGGACACATGATACGGAACAGGAAAGGAAATAGCCTAACAGATGTATACAGGAATAGGAAAGGCCTATGGCAAGTATTGATGCAGTCATAAGCATGTAAAAAGATAAACATGGCAAACAAGAAGTTAATTGCATGTTGAACAGTAGAAGCATAGGTAGAGAACAATTAAGAATATGATAAACTAAAATAGTAATAAACACATTGGTTTGGAACTTTGGAAGCTAATCAGGACATACCAGTGATAAGAGAGCAAAGCAGAATGCTAAAATCAAAGTGTGAGCACAATAGTAGCCTTGGCTTATAGCCGGCTAATAATAGAAAAGAGCAGAGAACAGCAGTAGAGGAAAGAGAGAAAGAGAGAAAGAGCACAAGAGAGAATAGTATTGATGTTTGTGTGTGTTCGTGCCTAGAAGACCTGCCTAATGAGAGTAGAAGAGGACAATATATATAGTGGTTTGAAAGCAAGGCAAATAAGGTAAGAATCAGATTATAGAACCCAGAATCAATTAAAGTAAAAAATCAGTCCAAGTCTTCCCTTAATTAAGGGAATCACTTCAAATGGTAAAGGGACGAAACAAATTAAGGAAATAAATCATACATAGCTGGAGTATAACAAATAAGGAAAGACTCCAAACAGTACAGGTATAGCACAGGTAATTAGGGCTAGGTTCATAAAGTCCTAATTAAGGAAACAATATTAGGAATCAATTAACAATGTAGTCAACCACACAATAAAGGCAAGAAAATACTTTAAAGGTCGGCAATCAGTAAAGGATATCACCACAGGAATCACGGGAATCACAAGAAATCAGGGATTCACATAAAAGTAGTACTGAGTAAAGGAAATTAATATAAATTATGTGAATTAACAAAAATAAACATAGTATAGGCAGGGCGAAATGAATCAGAAACATTAATAAGCTCAATGGGGTAAAAAACCACAGAAACTTGAAACATATTCATGAGAAACAGATATACAGACAAATCGAATGAACAAACCAGCAAAGACGAAGTCAGAACCCAAGAATAAAGTCAAACAATTAGAGGTATCCAATATAACTAATTAGGGTTAAAAGGAAGTTTAACGAATCGATTAAACACATAAGAATCAAGGAATAATACTAAGAGAATCAGTGAAAATCGTTTTGAAGACAGCTTTCAGAATCCCTAGTTTTAAAATTGAAAGATCTTTTAAAGATGAAGGTTTTTCAGAGAAAACATGTAAAGAAGCTTAGTAACATCGTAGATCTAAAGCAGATCTAGAGGAAATCGAAAAGACATAGGGCTAGGGTTTCGTGGGAAATAGAACTGTCGAAGAACCTGGCATGAAAACGCGAAGGTAGTGGTGGTTATGGGACTATCGAGTCAAACCCCGCCGGAGAAAGGCCGGAAACATCCCAGGCAGGAGCTACGGTGGCCGTCTGGCATGGTCGAAACCCTTTAAAGGTCTCAGAGACGAAGAGAACCAGAGAGATGAGGCGTCAAGGCGGCTGGTGGTCGAAAGGGGAGAGGCTGGAGGTGGCCGGAGACAGGCCGAGGGCCATCGGAGAAAGGAGGTGAACCAGAAGGTTCTAGAGAGAAGGAGGAGAGGAAGAGACGAGAAGAGAGAGAGAGAGGGTGGTCTTGAAGACTTGAGGGTTTAGGGGGGGGGGGTAGTTGGGGAGTTAATTATGGTAAGAAATTATCTGTGTCGTTGATCTCATTTGATCAACGGCTCAGATCGAGTGGGGGTTGGGCCGGGTTAAATTTGAATTGGGCTGGGTAGTTTAGGGGTCTGATGGGTTGGGTAATTGGGTTTTAAAATGTGGCTAATATTTAAATAAAATAGGGCTTGATGTTAAATACCCAATAAAATAGATAATTAATTAATTTAAAATAGCCAATAATTATGAAAAACTGCAATTAAGCTAAAAATAGGCAAAATTACAGTAATTAACCAATATTAAGTGTAAGAAATGCATAAGTTCCGAGTTAAAATAATACAAAATATCCAATTGGGCCATAACTGCAAAATTATTGTAATTGAAATTAAATAAGACTCAATTGACTAATTTGTGAAATAGTTGGATTTTAATAGATAGAAAAATGATTATAAATAACATACGGAGGTAGGAAATATTTTGAAATTATTTAGAGCATAATTTATGGATCATTTAAATATAAAATATTAAAATAAGCAGGAAAATAATTTAAATAAAATATGAAAAAATAAGGAAAAATACTCATTATTACGAAGAGTAATTTTGAGAGCTTATATGCAAGTTTAAAAATAGTTTGAGGAAAAATTGGGTATCAACAACGACCCGGCCGGTCAATCCGTGAGATAAGGTTCCTTTCCCCCATTTTTGCTTCGTTTTGTGTTGATTATTTCAGTTATGTGGTGTCGGGTCGGTTGGTGCGGGTTCGGAGTGGTCGTGGTGAGAAATTAGACATTTAGGCCTCATTTGTTTTTTTTAAGTTAAGACGTCTGAATCTGAATACACATCTGAATATATTAAGATGTGTATTAAATCTGAATAGAAATAATTAAGATTGTTTAATTTTTACCATCTGAATGTATAAAGTTTATCTTTAATTGAAAATTAATAACATAAAATTCAAATGAAATACTAACTAATCTAATATTATATCAATAAAATATATAATTTTTAAGAATATGATAGTTGTTGGTGGTGATGGCTAACGGGTGAATGCCGACTAGAGGCGGTGATTGGTGGTAGTTTTGGTTGATGATGGTGGTTCATGCTAGTAGCTATTAGTGATTGGTAGTGGTGTCCGATTATGATTGAGGATGGTGGTGATGGGTGGTGATAGTTAATAATGGCGGGTGGTGGTAGTAGTTGTGACTGATAAAGGTGGTGGGTGGGTGGTGGTATGTTATAATATTGGGCAGTGTCGGACTGTCGGTTGTGGTTGTTTATGGTGATAGGGTGGTCAGTTGTGGTAGTTGAGGTGGATGAGTGTTGATTGTGGGTGAGAATGATATATGGTGGTCGGAGTGGTGGGGATAATGGGTGGTTATGGTCGATAATGGTGGCGGCTATGATTGATGATGACGGTGGCGTGGTGGTGGTGGTGGTGGTGGTGGTGGTGGTGGTGGTTGAGTATGGTGGTGGTAGTGGCATGGTGGTAGTTGATAATGGTAGGCGGTGGTGGCAGTTAATAATGAATATGTGATAGCATCTTAATGAAATTAAGTCTCTCTTATAGACCATAATCATACAGACCTATTCAGACCCATTAAGTTGTTGTGAAGTAAAAAAAAAATACTTAATGACTTAGATCTGAATAATTAAGATTCAGACTTTAAAAACAAACGCACTTAATGTATGAGATCTGGATGATTAAGATTCAGACCTCCATTAAGTGCAAACAAATAAGGCCTTAGTCTCTTAAGTTGGCTTAATGGTTGGAAAAGTCAACCGGGAGTTGACTTATAAGTAAACGACCTCGGAAAGTGTATTTTATGGCTCGGATAACTTCGTTAGGTGATTTGGGACTTAGGAGTGTGTTCGGAATGTTATTTTGAAGTTCGAAGTAGAATTAGGCTTGAATTTGCGAAATCGAGTTTTTGGCAATTTTCGGTCGACCGTGGAAAATTAGCTATCGGGGTTGAAATGGGATTCCGGAAGTTGGAACAGGTTCGTAGTGTCATTTTGGATGTGTGTGCAAATTTTTAGGTCATTCGGACGAGGGTTGGTTAGTTTTGGTATCGTTGGTGAATTTTGGAAAGCTAAAAATTCTTAGTCTTGAATCATGGTTGATTTGGTGTTTCGATGTTATTTTGGGTGTTCCGAGAGTTCGACTAATTTCAGGTGATCATTTATGACTTGTGAGAACCATTGGTTGAGGTCCCGAGGGCCTCGAGATGAGTTCGGATGGTTGATGGATGAGTTTTGGCTTTAGAGGTTGCTGGTGTGATATGTTCTATGATTTTCGCAGATGCCGAGGGCTGGCCGCAGGTGCAAAAAGAACGCCGTAGGTGCGGAGCTTGGGCAGGTTGAGGTTCATTGTATATACGGAGGTGTTACCTCACCTGCGAGCCCGCAGGTGCTGCTGTTTGAACGAAGGTGCGGAAAGAGGAAAAATCTAGAAGGTCGCAGATGCGGTTCTCCTGGGCAAAACATATAAAAGGAAGCCTTCGCGAATTTTGGCTTATTTCATCAAATTTTCATACGGGTTGGAGCTTGTGGGAGCGATTTGAAGAGGGAATTCAAGGAAACTTCGTGGAGGTAAGATTTTTGGACATAAAACTCCTTTATATGCTGTTATTTGGCTTATTAGAGGTGAAATATATGGAAATTAGTGACTAAACTTGGGGGTTTAGGGCTTGAGAATTATATACTTAAATCAAGGAAATTGAGGGGTCGTTTGCGGTTGGATTCTTACGTATTTGGTATGTATGAACTCGTGAGAGTGTGAGGATTCTAGTTTTGTAATTTTTATCGGAATCCGAGACGTGGGCTCGGGGTCGGGTTTGGCCAATTTAGGGATTTTTGGGTATAAATTGGTTATTTTCAAGTGGGCTTTGTTCCTTTAGCGTATTTTGATGATGTGATTCTGTTTTGAATAGATTCGGGGCTTGTTGAAGCCGAGTCGAGGGGAAAAATCATCGCGGAGTAGTTTTCCATCCGGTTCAAGGTAAGTAATGACTGTAAATCTTGTCCTGACGCACATGCTAGAGGACGAGTGTGTGGCATGCACTATTGGGGGATTGTGACTTGGTCCGTCCCGTGGAAACTATTAAGTTGCGTATTTGATTCTAAATCATATGATATTTCATGTTTTAAGATTATTACTATATTTTGGGTTGTACGCCACGCTTGGGGCCTTGCGCCGACCTGTTTGGACCCTTTGGGGGCTGTTTACTGCTATTACTCACTGTGTTGACTTATGATTTACACTCAATCATATTATGTTTAACTGATTTCGAAACTCAGCCTTATTTACACTATTTTGAGAGATAACATGATATTTTGGGTCGAGTACCCCGCTTTATTGATAGCCCGAGTGGCATTTTGAGAGGTTTCTGACTGCGTGAGGTCGAGGGCCAATGTTGGGAGAATATTATGGGATCGGGCTGCGTGCCGCAGCATGTTACACTATTTTATGATATGTGAGAGGCCGAGAGCCTGAGTGATTATGCCACGAGATGGCCTGATATTAGCGCTTGGGCTGTAGAAGCCCCTCCAGAGTCTGTACACCCCCAGTGAGTGCAGGTACCTACTAAGTGCGAGTGCCGAGTGACGAATGACTGGGAGGCATGCGTAGTTGTGAGGTAGCCCGAGGGGCTGATACCGAGTGATTGTGAGGCATGCTGAGTGGCTGATGCCGAGTGATGATACGCCCGAGGGGCAGTTTATGATACATGTTTTTATCCGAAAAACTATTTATGAACCTTATCATTTATATGTACTGAATCATTTTGATTTCTATGGAAATTGTGAAAAGGTACATTTTCAAAGGATATTTTTACTAAGATCGACTTTTAAATGTTACAAGATATCGTATCTGCGTTTCTGAAAGAATGATTGCATTTACTGTGTATTGATGACTGTTTTTACGTGTTTCGTAGCCCTTAGACATTATTTACTTTCATTACTACTGAGTTGACGTACTCACATTACTCCCTGCACCCTGTGTGCATATTCAGGTGCAAGTGTGGAGTGAGTTGCTTGCTTGTCTAGGGACTTTCACGGAGATTTTTGCAAGGTAGATGCACGCGTCCGCAACCCTGCTTCTCCTTCTTATTTTCTATAGCAATTGTACTCCCTAGACCAACTTTGTATTTGGAGATTTTGTGTCGGATTCATGTATTCTCTTTAGATGCTCGTGACCTAGTGACTCCGAGATTTCTGGGCGGTGTTTTAAGCCTTTGTCTTATTATCTTTATTTTAAAATGTTTTAACGAGAGGTTTATAAGATATTATGTTAGTGGTAATCTAAACAAAAGATCATTTTGTGTTCTAAATGTGAATATGGGCTGGCCTAGTATTATGATAGGCGTCATCACGACCGGGTAGTTTTAGGGTCGTGACAATTTTAAATCTTCTGCTCCTTAACTTCGTAATAAATGGAATTTAATTACTTGGGAGCTTATTAAAAAGAGAAATTTCATGGTCAGTTCACTGTTGGCTTACCTAGCGGCAACGTTGGGCGCCATCGCTGCCCATAGGAGAAATTAGTTCGTGACAGTATGTTATGAATCCAATGATATTGAGATTTATGATAATAGATGGTGGATTGATTCGGGTGTTACAATTCATGTTTCCAAAATCATGCGGGGCTTTCTAACTTAGAGGAAGCCAATAGGAAGTGAATAATACGTCTATTCAGGAATAGGACGCGTTCACATGTGGAAGGCGTGGGGGCTTATACGCTTATTTTGAAGGATGGTTTATCACTTAGATTTTGAAAATACTTTTTATCTTCCAGAATATTCCAGAAATTTACTTTCTCTTTCAAGATTATCAATTAGTGGATATGATTTTAATTTTCATTATCCTTATGTGAAACTTTTGAATGGAAATAAAGTTATTGGTTTTTGGAAATTTAAATGAAAATATATATATAAATTTAATCTATACCCCACATTGGAATGCAATGTTTTAACTTTGCATGACAAAGAAATTGGCACTAAGAGATATATTATCAATGAGAACTCATCAAGTCTTTGGCACAAGAGATTTGGACACATCTCTATTGATAATGTCAAAAGGTTGGTTAATGATGGAGTTCTACATGCTCTTGATTTTTCTAACTTTGGGACTTGTGTGGACTGGATAAAGGGTAATAAGACCAACAAATCAACCAAACGTGCCAAAAGGAGTTCTCAATTGCTTGAGATGATACATACAGACATTTGCGGACTTTTTCCTACTCCTTGCTTGAATAGTGAGAGATATTTTATCTCATTTATTGATGACTATTCAAGATATATGTATCTCGATTTTCTGTTTGACAAATCAGAAGCACTTGATACTTTTAAAGTTTACAAAGTAGAAGTAGAGAAACAAATTGGTGCCCAGATCAAAATTGTAAGATATGATAAAGGTAGAGAACATTATGGTAGGTACACAGATAAGGGGCAAGTTAAGGGTCCATTTGTTGAGTTCCTTGAACGTGAAGGTTTAATAGTCCAATATACCATGCCAGGAACACCACAACAATATAGTGTGGCAGAAAGAAGGAACCGGATATTAATGGACATGGTAAGAAGCATGATTAGCATATTAGGTTTACCTTTATCCTTATGGAATGAAGCCTTACAAACGATATGTACAGCTTAAATAGGGTTCCATCCAAGGCTGTCACCAAGACACCTTTTGAGCTATGAAAAGGATGGAAACCTAATTTAAACAATTTACAAGTTTGGGGATGTCCAACAGAAGTGAAGGTTTGTAACCCGCAACTAAAGAAGTTGGATGAAAGAACAATAAGCGGTCATTTTATAGGCTATGCGATTGACTCCAAAGGATTTAGGTTTTATTGTCCTTTTCATTCTCCTAAAGTTGTTGAGGCTCGTGAAGAAAGTGGGAGTAGTTGACTCAAAAGTGGAACTAAAGAAATAAGGGAACCTCCTGTAGTACCTTTATATATTGGGAACTTGAATGTTGCTCAAAAAACTTATCATGAATTATTTTAACAAGAACAAGTTCAAGATCAACCACCACTAAAGGAGTCACATGAATATCATCTTGTTTTACCTGAACCTACTGAAGAAGTGTTTGAACCATTGGGAGTAAGAAAATCTTCAAGAATTCGAAAACCAACAACTTATAGTGACTATGTTGTATATCTCCAAGAGTTTGATTATGATATTAGACTAAAAGATGATCCGTGCTCGTTTTCACAAGCCATGAGTGGAGAAAACTCCACACTTTGGTATGATTCCATGAAAGAAAAGTTAAGAATCTATGGCTAAAAATAAAGTTTGGAATCTCGTCGAATTACAAAAAGGAGCCTTTACTATAGGTTCCAAATGAGTTTTTAAACTAAAAGAGACTCATCTGGTAGTATTGCCCGATATAAATCTAGGCTTGTATCCAAGGGATTTACTCAAAGGGAAGGCATTGATTATCATGAAACCTTCTCTCCAGTATCAAAAAAAGGATTCATTGAGAATAATCATGGCATTAGTAGCTCATTTTGATTTAGAGTTACATCAAATGGATGTTAAAACAACTTTCTTAAATGGAGATCTTGAAGAGGTGGTATATATGCGTCAGCCTGAAGGATTTTGTGATAAGGACAAAAGTCACCTTGTTTTCAAGTTGAATAATCCATTTATGAGCTAAAGCAGGCTTCCTGCCAATGGCATTTTAAATTTCATAATGTTGTTTCTTCATTTGGATTTACGTAGAACATTATTGATCAGTGTATATACCTTAAGATAAGTGAAGCAAATATATTCTTCTACTCCTATACATGGATGGCATTTTTCTTGCAAGTAGTGATATGGGGTTGTTGCATGATACCAAATAGTTCCGTATCCATAATTTTGAGATGAAGGATTGTGATGACCCAAAAGGTCATCTTACATAATTTAAGCTGTATCTGTGTTCCGAGACTCTGAGAGCCTCCGTTAGTCTCACCTCGTTATGCGTGCGCAGCCCGGGCGTGTGGCCGGGAAGCTA
>ML243307.1:0-24566 GCA_005239495.1 Nicotiana undulata
TCTTGACGTACTTTGGAAATTCCACTCCGAGCCTCGGCGTCCGAAAATTATATTTCTTGAAGACACGCACTATACGTCGCCTAAGGATCAAGATTAAATCAATTAATCATCCCTCAATGGCCAAAAAATCAGAATTCACATTTTCATCAAACCCCTCTTTCTTCCCCCAACAATTTCTTATGAATTTCAATGAATTAGGAAGAGAAAATTCTCAAAGAACAGAAGAAATAGACATGCGGAGGGTTAAGGATTACTTACCTGATGTAATTGGGCTGAAACAGTCAGTCTGGAGCTCTTGGGGTCGTTAACAATGGAGGAAAAATTGATTTTTGGATGAAAATTCACAAAGTGGGCTATTTATAGGTCTGCCCAGCAGTTTTCGCACCTGCGACCTTTGGATCGCAAGTGCGGACTCGCACCTGCGGGAAAAGGGTCGCTCCTGCGGAAAAAGGCCTGGGCACTAGGGGAATTCTCGCACCTGCAGTAAATTGGCCGCACCTGCGATGGCCTGGGCCCTGGGGATTGCTCGCGCCTGTGGAGTCTGGTTCGCTCCTGCGGAAGGAGACGCGCCTGCGATTGATTTTCCGCTGGTGTGAACCTCTCCCCTGCGGCTAATTCCCACTAGCAGTTCAATTGCTGGTTTTTGACCCCATTCGGGGTTCGGGAGACCCCTGGGCCCACCCGAGCCCTCAAAAAATTATACCAACGAGTCCCAAATCACATGAAGGACTCGCTCAAGCTCCCAGAACACTAAAAACATCATTCAAACTATAAATCACTCTCCAAAACTCCTTAGTTTCAAACTTAGGATTTCAAGAAAATTCAAATGGCTCACCAATACGCCGGACGGGTCTATACTGCTCGGAATGACCCTAAATTTTGTGGACAAGTCATAAATGACTATACTAAACTATTGCCAGTTCCGGAATCGCATTCGGACCATGATATCACGAGGTCCAATTCCAGGCTTAATTCCAAACCTTATGAAATCCTGAATTCCAATTCAGGTGCCGAAATACTCCCGGGTCATCAGAAACCCGAGGCGAACACACTTCCAAGTCCGAAATCATCATCCGGAGCTGCTGGAGCTGTCAGAACTCGATTCCGAGGTTGTTTGCTCAAAATACTACTCGGAACAAAAATAAGCCAAATAGGCTAGCCTTCAGGAACCAAGTGTTCCTGAACTGGCCAAATCACTTCCAAATCTCGAACTACCTGCCCACACAATTCATAAGGCACGAGTAGTCACTATGGAAAGATTCATTCACGGGAACAGAGTCCCAACACACAAAACGACCGGCTGGGTCGTTAAGTCCGCAAAATTTGGGGTCATTCCAAGGTCGTTTTCTCAAAATGTTGCTCGGAACCAAAATTAGCCAAATAGGCTAGCCTTCAGGAACCAAGTGTTCCTGAACTGGACAAATCACTTCCGAATCTTGAACTACCTGCCCACACAATTCATAACGCACGAGTAGTCGCTATGGAAATAGTCATTCACGGGAACGGAGTCCCAACACACAAAACGACCGGCTGGGTCGTTAAAATTCCAGGTCATGACAGGAAATTTGAGCATTCCCCAGTAATTGGCATGTGCCACTAGTACTTTTCCTATTAGTCCTATCACCTGCAAAATCTTCATATGAAAAACCATTTGAATCAAAATTGTTAGAATGAGCATACCATAATCCTAATTCAGGGACCCCAATGAGGTATCTAATAATGCATTTACCTGTAGTCAAATGAGATTCGTTTGGATCCGAATGAAATCTTGCACACTTACAAACACTAAACATTATATCCAGTCGACAAGCCGTGAGAAATAGTAGAGATCCAATCATTCCAATACATTGTTTCATCCATACTTTTTCCATTCTTGTCCTCTTCAAGAGTAGTTGTTGGACTCATTGGAATTCCAATAGGTTATGCATTCTCCATTCCAAACTTTTTTATGAGTTCCTTGGTGACTTTGTTTGTCTAATAAAGATTCCTTTGGAAGAGTGCTTGATTTGTAATCCAAGAAAAAAAGTTAGCTCTCCCATCATGAAATTTTTGAACTCTTCTTTCATAATATGAGCAAATTATTCACATAATATAGAGTTAGAACTTCCAAAAATAATTTTGTCTACATAAATTTGAGTAATAAGATTACCTAAATTTGAACACTTAATAAAAAGAGTTTTGTCGATATTACCTCGTTGGAAACCTTGATTTATAGAAAAGATCTTACTCTTTCATATCAGGCTCGGGGGGCTTGTTAGAGTCCGTATAAATCTCTTGACAACTTGAATATATGGTTTGAAAAACTATTGCTTACAAAGATAGGACGTTGTTTCACATATACTTCTTCAAAGATATATCCATTTAGAAAGGCGTTTTTTTACATCCATTTGAAATAGCATGAATCCTTTATGAGTAGCAAAAGCAAGTAGTATTCGAATGGATTCTAATCTTTCTACAGGAGCAAATTTTTTATCGTAGTCTATTCCTTCTTGATGTGAGTAACCTTGGGCGACTAGCCTTGCTTTGTTACGAAATACTTGACCAGATTCATTTAGCTTATTTTTCAAGATCTATTTAGTTCCTACGATGGAAGCATTGGATGGTTTTGGAACAAAGTCCCAAACTTTATTTCTTTCAAATTAATCAAGTTCATCTTTCATGGCTTTGACCCAGTAGTCATCTTTGAGAGCTCCATCAACCTTTTTTGGCTCAAGTTGTGATATTAAGGCCATCTGAGAGTTGAGCTTTTGAGATCTTCTAGTAGTGATACCTTCTTGTGGATTTCCAACAATAAAGTTGAGGGTATATCCAGGTTAACTTTTCCATTCATTTGGAACACATGTGACTGGCTCATTTTCCAATGTAGTTGACTTTTCAGTAGAAGATGGTTCCTGGATTTCAATGTGCTCCTCAGTTGACTCATTTTGATGATTAGTCGCCTGATTGTGACTATCTTTTCCTGTAACAACAGACTTTGGGACAATAGAATTTCCTAATATTCAAGAATTTTTACATTCCTCAAGCGAGGATTAGTATCCACAAAAACAACATGAATGGATTCCTCAAAACATAAGGTTCTTTTATTGAATACTCTATATGTTGTACTTGAGGGAGAATATCTAAGAAAAATACCTTCGTCGCTTTTTGGATCAAACTTACCCAGATTGTCCTTTCCATTATTGTGAATGAAGCATTTACAACCAAATGGATGAAAATAACTAATGTTGGATTTCTTACCATTCCATAGCTCATTTGGAGTCTTTTTAAGAATAGTTCGAATCAGACATTTGTTAATGATATGACATAATGTGCTTACAGCTTCTGCCCAGTGTTGATACCCAATTTTTCCTCAAATTATTTTCAAACTTGCATATACACTTTCAAAATCACTCTTCATAACAATTGGTATTTTCCAAACTTTTTATCAAATTATTTATCATATTTAATAAATATTCATAAATGGTGTTATAAATAATTTCAAGATGTTTCCCGGCTCAATATATCTTTTATTTTCTATTTAATTTTATTAGGATTTAATTATTTCACAAATTAGCCAATTGGGCATTATTTGGCTATAATTACAGCGATTTTGCAATTATAGCCTAATTGGACATTTCACGCTATTTTAATCCAATAATTAGTTATTTCCGTATTTAATATTATCTAATTACCTTAATTTCATTTATTTAACCTCAATTTTATTTTTTATATAATTATTAGTTATTTTATTAATTTTTATCTATTTTAATGGGTATTTAACTAATAGCCACCTTTTATTTCAATTATAACCCAATTAAACCCAATACCCAACCCGTCTGATTAGCCCAATTAAACCAAATACCCAAACCCAATTTCCTATCCGGCCCAGCCTATGGTTTAATCTGAACCGTTGATCAATTTTGATCAACGGCTCAGATTACACCTACCATAATTAAACCCACTAACACCCCCCTCCAACCCCTCATTCTTCAAGACCCCTCATCTCTCTATTCTCTCCCTCTCTCTCTCTCTAATCTCTTTTGGAGACTTCGTCTCTTTGAGCTCCGATGAATCCATCGTCTTCTCCGGCCATCCCTCTTGCCGGAGACCTTGAAGCCTCATCCTCTTACCTCTCATGGCTCTCCTGTGACCGGTGATGTCGTCCCTAAGGCCCTCGAAGGGAAAGAACCTGGTTGCTCGCACCCATGGTGTTCCTATTCACCTCAGGCCTCCAAAGCTCGATTTCATGTAAGGTTTGTGACCTCTGAGGCTCAAACCATGGCTGTTCGAGGTTTCTTATTAGCTTCTCTGAGGTTTTCTTTGAAACCCTAACTTTTGAACCTTCCGATTCTTTTAGATCTGTAATAGATCCATATATATTATTAGTTCTTTTCTTGTTTTCTTTAAAGATTTTTTAGTTTCCTAAACGATTTCTCATTTTTTTTTAAAAACTAAAACTAGGGTTTCTAAATCCTGTTTCAAAATAGTTCTCTGTCTGATTTCCTAGCATTGTGGTATGATTTTTACCGTGTTTAAACATTACTTGAGCCTTTTACTTCGTTTGAGTCATTTCTTGGGTTCAATCTATGAATTTGAGTTTATCTACGATAATATTTTACCTATTCTAGTATGATTGCTTTGCTTCCGTGAATACTCTGTGATTTCTAGCATTATTTGCTATGTGCTTGCCATTAGGGTTCTTGACTATTCACTTCTTTTGCCTATATCATGATTCGTAATGTATTTTATATGAATCCCTAACCTTTATATGATTTTACCATACCAGTCTCCTTAAGGTTCTGACTTTTGTCTATTATATGTTATTTGTGCTTATTCTCATAATTGTCACGACCCAAATTTTCCCTTTGTTGGGTATCGTGATGGCACCTAGTCCTAGAGACTAGGTAAGCCTAATAGTTAATAATAACAACAATAAGTAAAGGAACACGAACAATCTAGATATAAAAACCTTGACCGAATTTACAATATTTTTCCAAAACCGGTAATACAAGTCATAAGCTCTACGAATCTCCTACGACTTCTAAATACAACTGTTTTGGAAATAAATATGACAGTGTATGAATAATAATACAAGGAAGGTGACTCTGAAGCCTGCAAACGCAGCAACAGGTTACCTTGAGTCTCCTCAGCAATCATCCGCTCAGTTACTAACAATCAAACATTGGATCTGTGCAAACAAAAATGCACAGAAGAGAGGTATGAGCACACCACAGCGGTGCCCAATAAGTATCAAGAATAACCTCGGTGGAGTAGTGACGAGGACTAGTCAAGACACCACTGGTCTACAAAAATAATTAACATGAATATAGAAGTAACCGAACACTACATCTATCTAAGAATTTACAGGATAATTTACAACACTAACAATATAATACGTAAGGGAAATTACAGAAAAATAACCACGAAATAACATAAATTACACAGGAAGATGGATAGCAAAACAAACCAAACCCGAAAAAAACACAATGCAATAGAGAACCTCACAACTCAACTCTGCATCTATTTATTCACATCGAACCTTAGACATTAAATTTCATAAATTGGTGGGAACCCTTAAACAACAGATCATATGAAAAGCTTTTCTAATACAATCATTTTTATGTAGAAAGATTCCTTTGAAAACATACTTTCTCCAAAATATATATAAGTATATGTACTAGAGAGGGTTACGTAAAACATAGTTTTCTTTCAAATTACGAAGTTTCCAAAGATACTTTCCAAATAAAGACTTCCAAGTATCATTTAATGCAAGAGTAGTGCTTTTCAAATATACTTTCGATGTTAAAGTCTTCAGCTATAATCATTTCGAAAATCATTACTTTTCAATAATACCTTTTTCAGAAAAATCTCGTAATCATAATCTCCTCAATGTAAATCTGTCGGAACTCAGTCCGTACTCAAAACATGTCTTGTCAATAAATGTAGTAAGGGATCAATGCGAATATCCGGATTTAAACAACGGAATATTAACTCTTAAACAAATGTGGTAGATATCAAACAAGAAAACGGAAAAGTATAATCCAAAGATAAGTGCACGGCATGTCCCCTCGTGCTAAAGTAAATAATCACTTGGCACGGAATGTCCCTTCGCGCATAAATAAATAAATGAACACTTGGCACGGAATGTCCCCTCGTGCAATAAATAATAAACAATCGGCACGACATGTCCCCTCGTGCGATAAATAATAAACAATCGGCACGGCATGTCCCCTCGTGCAATAAATAATAAACAATCGGCACGGCATGACCCCTCGTGCGATAAATAATAAACAATCGGCACGGAATGTCCCCTCGTGCATAGATAAATAAATACACAATAAATCGACGAAACACATCAACTATAGGAACCATAAATCACAATGTCCCAGCAAGGGAATCAACAATGCAACCAATACCATAACAGCAAAGCAATAATAGAAAACACACCATCCCGGCAAGGGAGTCAACAATGAAAAACAATACCATCCCGGCAAGGGAAAAACAGCTATAACCAATCTCGCCTAAGCAATTAACTTTACGGAATAAAACTCAGCTCAAACGAAGGCCCAGTAATAGGCAACATCAAGAAAACATCAGCAACATAATTATTCATCAATTAGACCCAAGTAGCACATAAGAGAAAAAGTCGTATAGATCACAATGTAAGACTCGCGAACATGCTTGACTCTAACGAAATGACTGTTCTAACTACGACTAAACAACTATAAAGCTAGATAACACTAATATAGTCAATTGAGCAGTTTTAGAAAGCAAATATAGCATGGAGGTGAGAGCAATAAAATATTCAGTTAAGTCAATTAAGATCAAATAGCCAACGAAGGAATCCAAAAGCAAGTAATTCTAATTTAAGCAGGAAAGGATGAAGTAAACAACCAAGGATTCAATTATAACAATTACCACTCATACACAGGTAACATAAGGACCTACAAATCCTAAAAGGTCAATCAATTAGCAAATAAGTCTTAGTACACACTCGTCACCTCGCATACATGGACTACAGTCAACAAAGAAGACTCAACCCTAAGGGGGAGTTCCCCCACACAAGGTTAGGCAAGATACTTACCTCAAAGACGACAATCGGGTACTCAGAAATGGACTTCTCGGGCGGAAAGACCTCCGAACGGCTCAAACTCAACCAAAACAACTTCAAAACACACATAAAATGTATAAGGAACTATTCCAAATAATAAAGTTTCAATCTTTACTAATTTATAAAAATCGACCCAAAAGTCGACCCCCGAGCCCGCACCTTGGAACTCGACAAATTTTATAAAATCCGATACGAGTTCACATACCAAATTTATCAAAATTTGATGTCATTTGGTCCGTCAAATCATGATTTTTCATTTGAAGTTTTCTTTCAAAACCCCCAATTTTCCCCAATCAAAACATGGATTAATTTAAAATATGAACTTCTGTAATCATATTAAAATGCAAAAATAATACTTATATACTAACCCCGATGAAAATACGAGAAGAACACCGCAAAAATTACCTCAATCGGAGCTCTAGAACTCAAGATATGCTCAAAATACTAAAATGACGCGGTCTGGTTTTTCTATACTCAGGGATTTCGCACCCCCGACCAAAATACCCGCACCTGCACATTTCCAGCTGTAATTTCTGCACCTGCGGACCATTTTTCGCACCTGCGGCTCCGCGGGTGCGGACCCAAACTCGCACCTGCGAAACACCAGCACCAGCTCTCTTCTCCGACACTAAAATGAGCATAACTTCCTCATACGATGTCCAAATTTGATGAATTTTTTTGCTATAGCTCCGTAATTATGATATGGATCTAATGCTTCAATCAAAACAGAAATTGGAGCTCATTTTCTTAATGTGGTACCAATTATTCTTGAAGAAACGATGATGAAACCTCAAAAACGAGCGCAACACAACCCATATCTATCTGAAACCCACCTGAGCCCCTCGGGACCTCAACCAACAATTCCCACAAGTTATATATCAGTACCCGAACTTAGTGGAACCTTTGGAAAACCAAAAACAATACCAAAACACCGAATCAACCTTAGATTCATCCTAAGAACTTCTAAACTTCCAAAATTCGCCAATGATGCCGAAACTTATCAAACCACGTCCGAATGACCTAAAATTTTGCACACACGTCAAAAATGACACTACGAACCTATTCCAACTTCCGGAATCACATTCTGACCCCGCTATCAAAATTTCCACTTCCAGTCGGATTCCTCAAAACTTTCAATTTTCTATCTTTAGCCAAATGACTTCAAAATAACTACGGACATCAGAATTCACTTCCGATCGTGCTCCCAACTCCAAAATTACCATACGAAGCTATTCCCAGGCTCGGATCCCAAACGGACATCTATATCACTGAAAAGCCTTTCAACCCAGATTTATGAAATTCTTCTAAAATGCTATCTTCCATAATATACGTCGGAACGCTCCCGGGTTATCCAAATTTCGGTCCGAACATACACCCAAGTCCGAAATCATCATACGAACCTGCTGGAACCTTCAAATCCTGATTTGGAGGTTGTTTAGCAAAATTCCAATCTTAGTTGATTCTTCCAACTTAAGGCTTCCGAAATGAGAATTTTCTTTCCAATTCGACTCCAGATTATCTGGTAAATGAATCTAACCACGCACACAGGTCGATATACATAAAATGACGCTGATTATTACCTTATACCACTGAACGGAGCTTAAACTCTCAAAACGACCAGTCGGGTCATTACATTCTCCCCCTCTTAAAACCAACGTTCGTCCTCGAACGTGCCAAGATCCACCTATACTCATCCGATCACTGATTGCACACTCCTAACATAAACGCGCAGGTGATTCCACGTCACCCCGACCTATGTAAGCCTGATGACACCATCACAACTGCAATTTAACCTCCTTATCACTACCGATAAGCCTCACACCTCAATTTCCTACCTTATACTCATTTCCAAAAAGGTATGATCTTGAATCCATATCCAGCATTAGCCTTAACCAGCCGCATTAACTCATGCCTATACCCATAAGGCACTACCACGCAATATAGCTCATCGCAAATAGGCTCAAATAGCACTTTTGATCACAATAACTGCCCGAAATCAACTCAACATTGGCAATTGCCCCACATATGGAAGAACTCTGCTCCAAACCCCATAATACTGATAAAGAAGCGATAAACACGAAGACCTCATTATTAGGCACCCAAATCACCAAGCCATAGCTAGCACCACCCGACACACATCCCGCAAACTAAAACTAGAGAAGCACATAACGAAAATGAATGAATATAAAAAGAGAGACATATAAAAGACTATCAAACTAGCCCATAGGCATAACTCTTTATCAATATTGACTTACCAAAGCAATATAACAAGGGAGAAGCAAATCATACGAACAAATCACAAGGATCCCATCCTGATAAAATTTCCACCGCGGTACTCGGCCCGGCCTAAGTATATCAAATCACAAATATCACGAGGATCTCACCCTCAACTCTAAATCTCATACCGAAAATATATCATGCCAATAGAAATATCTCCCTTAACTCATCTCAGCTGATAGAAGTCGTAATACTAACTGAACTCACATCTCAATGGAGTATCAAATCACATCCAGTAAACAAAGTACTCAGGAAAATTCATATAAAGCTCACCATAATGAATAATAAAGACTCACCTCTAGTTTCACCACTAGCAAAGATTAAAAAAAAACAACGGTAGTCACAACTACTACTCATAGAATCCCCCAATAGGAGCAAACACAAAAATAGAGTGCAAAACATGAAACTCACTCATAAATGAAACAAAAAATAAGGGAACTCGTCCCGACCGACGTAACTATAATGGAATACGATTGGTTCCCCTCTGAAGCACATCAAAACTAACATGAGTGATGATATCTAGCACCACGACCTCTAGCCTATTATATGAAACATATCAACGGGTCGGGCCTCCCCCTCTTGGGCGCTCTCTACTCACCTGAATACCCTACTATAACACACTTACCTGAACCCTGGAACAATCTCTCACCCTGTGGCTCATCTCCTCATAGAAAATAATCTCTCTACCGATGTGGCTGTAGAAACCACACAATACGGGTCCTCTGAGACCCAGGAGTACCTGAGAACTCTCATGCGAAGCTCGTAATGCAAACTAAGCTGGTTGACCCACAAAATCTCTACAGTGTCGTACTCTGCCTCCATAATAAGGACTAGTAGATCTCACCGACCTATGTGCCTCCTAACTGAAGCAACCAAGCGAGGTATATACCTGGACAACTCACTGAATCCGGCGACGTACTCTAATACTGACATAGCGCCCTGACGCAACTGCTCCAACTCCGTGCGCCATGCATCTCGGAGGGACTAGGTGCAACTCCATCAATAACATCTCTGGAACCTGAATCCATGCGAGTGAAACTGACTTGGCTAGGCTACTCCACTCATGTGCCCACCACTACTACCGAACCCACTGCTCTGGACCTGAGACGTGACAAAAGCAATCATGCTCGTCTCTATAATACCCGAAGTACGAAGAATATAGTGGCACTCCTCCAGAAAATCCTGGAATCACCTGTCACCAATTCACTGAAAGATAAGAGGGTGGTAATTCCTGTACCTCTAAATTTTCCCAAGGTTTTCTTCTTCCGATGATGTTGCTCTAACTACGGGTTGAACGAAAACCACATGTTGTGCTGCCATGACAATTAGAACCTGACCGACATGGCCTTGCTGCTCTGGAGGGTAGACGGTGGGAGACCAAACTCCTCTCAGATCTGTGAAGTAGCTGGTGCACAAGGATCAATCCCGCTTGAGTCGATATACCAATTATACTCAAAGTTATAACCCCGGTCTCTGAAGCCCAGAGTAATAATAGGCACCCCCAGTACTTGGTTTTTCCCCAACTAGAATTGTTGGTGGCTCTTCAACGGTCGTTCTGGTAGGCATCTTAACTGCGGCACGTGCTCCTCGTCGGCCTCTATTTCTGACCCTTGCGATGCTTGCCTCGGGTAACGTCATCAGGTACCGCAGTTCGCATCCTCACCATCGGTGAGCGAATGGAATGATAAATTTCAAACTTCAAGATCAATGACTTCGCACGATAGGAATGAAGGAAGTGAAATCATCCTAATAGTTCCGTAGCCTCTCGAAGATAAGTACAGACATCTCCGAACCGATCTGCAAGACTCTACTGAACCCGCTAATGACTCGTAGCACCTATGAACCTATTGCTCTGATACCAACTTGTCACGACCCAAATTTTCCCTCTGTTGGGTATCGTGATGGCACCTAGTCCTAGAGACTAGGTAAGCCTAACAGTTATTAATAACAACAATAAGTAAAGGAACACGAACAGTCTAGATATAAAAACCTTGACCGAATTTACAATGTTTTTCCAAAACCGGTAATACAAGTCATAAGCTCTACGAATATCCTAAGACTTCTAAATACAACTGTTTTGGAAATAAATATGACAGTGTATGAATAATAATACAAGGAAGGTGACTCTGAAGCCTACGAACGCAGCAACGGGTTACCTTGAGTCTCCTCAGCAATCATTCGCGCAGTTACTAACAATCAAAACCTGGATCTGTGCAAACAAAAATGCATAGAAGAATAGTATGAGCACACCACAGCGGTGCCCAGTAAATATCAATACTAACCTCGGTGGAGTAGTGACGAGAACTAGTCAAGACACCACTGGTCTACAAAAATAATTAACATGAATATAGAAGTAACCGAACACTACATCTATCTAAGAATTTATAGGATAATTTACAACATTGACAATATAATGCGGAAGGGAAATTACAAAAAAATAACCACGAAACAACCTAAATTACACAGGAAAATGGATAGCAAAACAAACCAAACCCGAAGAAAACACAATGCAATAGAGAACCCCAAAACTCAACTTTGCATCCATTTATTCACATCAAGCCTTAGCCATTAAATTTCATAAATTGGTGGGAACCCTTAAACAACAGATCATATGAAAAGCTTTTCTAATAAAATCATTTTTATGTAGAAAGATTTCCTTTGAAAACATACTTTCTCCAAAATATATATAAGTATATGTACTAGAGAGGGTTACGTAAAACATAGTTTTCTTTCAAATTATGAAGTCTCCAAAGATACTTTCCTAATAAAGACTTCTAAGTATCATTTTATGCAAGACTAGTGCTTTTCAAATGTACTTTCGATGTAAAAGTCTTCAGCTATATTCATTGCGAAAACCATTACTTTTCAATAATACATTTTTCAGAAAAATCTCGTAATCATAAACTCCTCAAGGTAAATCTGTCGGAACTCAGTCCGTACTCAAAACTTGTCTTGTCAATAAATGTAGTAAGGGATCAATGTGAATATCCGGATTTAAACAACGGAATATTAACTCTTAAACAAATGTGGTAGTTATCAAACAAGAACACGAAAAAGTATAATGCAAAGACAAGTGCACGGCATGTCCCCTAGTGCTAAAGTAAATAATCACTTGGCACGGAATGTCCCATCGCGCATAAATAAATAAATGAACACTCGGCACGGAATGTTTCCTCGTGCAATAAATAATAAACAATCGGCACGGCATGTCCCCTCGTGCGATAAATAATAAACAATCGGTACAGCATGTACCCTCGTGCGATAAATAATAAACAATCAGCACGGCATGTCCCCTCGTGCGATAAATAATAAACAATCGGCACGACATGTCCCCTCGTGCGATAAATAATAAACAATCGGCTCGGCATGTCCCCTCGTGCGATAATAATAAATAATCGGCATGGCATGTCCCCTCGTGCTAGATAAATAAATATAGAATAAATCGACGAAACACATCAACTATGGGAACCATAAATCACAATGTCCCAACAAGGGAATCAACAATGCAACCAATACCATAACAGCAAAGCAATAATAGAAAACACACCATCCCGGCAAGGGAGTCAACAATGAAAAACAATACCATCCCGGCAAGGGAAAAACAATTATAACCAATCTCGCCTAAGCAATTAACTTTACGCAATAAAACTCAGCTCAAACGAAGACCCAGTAATAGGCAACATCAGCAACATAATTATTCATCTGTTAGACCCAAGTAGCACATAAGAGAAAAAGTCGTATAGATCACAATGTAAGACTCGCGGGCATGCTTGACTCTAACGAAACGACTGTTCTAACTACGACTAAACAACTATAAAGCTAGATAACACTAATATAGTCAATTGAGCAGTTTTAGAAAGCAAATATAGCATGGAGGTGAGAGCAATAAAATATTCAGTTAAGTCAATTAAGATCAAATAGCCAACGAAGGAATCCAAAAGCAAGTAATTCTAATTTAAGCAGGAAAGGATGAAGTAAACAACCAAGGATTCAATTATAACAATTACCACTCATACACAGGTAACATAAGGACCTACGAATCCTAAAAGTTCAATCAATTAGCAAATAAGTCTTAGTACACACTCGTCACCTCGCATACACAGACTACAGTCAACAAAGAAGACTCAACCCTAAGGGGGAGTTCCCCCACACAAGGTTAGGCAAGATACTTACCTCAAAGACGACCAACGGGTACTCAAAAATGGACTTCTCAGGCGGAAAGACCTCCGAACGGCTCAAACTCAACCAAAACAACTTCAAAACACACATAAAATGTATAAGGAATTATTCCAAATAATAAAGTTTCAATCTTTACTAATTTATAAAAATCGACCCCAAAGTCGACCCCCGGGCCCGCACCTTGGAACTCGACAAATTTTATAAAATCCGATACGAGTTCTCACATACCAAATTTATCAAATTTCGATGTCATTTGGTCCGTCAAATCATGAGTTTTCATTTTTGAAGTTTTCTTTCAAAACACCCAAATTTCCCCAATCAAAACATGGATTAATTTAAAATATGAACTTCTGTAATCATATTAAAATGCAAAAATAATACTTATATACTGACCCCAATGAAAAGACGAGAAGAACACCGCAAAAATTACCTCAATCGGAGCTCTAGAACTCAAGATATGCTCAAAATACTAAAATGACGCGGTCTGGTTTTTCTATACTCAGGGATTTCGCACCCGCGACCAAAATACCCGCACCTGTGCATTTCCAGCTGTAATTTCCGCACCTGTGGACCATTTTTCGCACCTGCGGCTCCGCGGGTGCGGACCCAAACTCGCACCTGCGAAACACCAGCACCAACTCTCTTCTCCGACACTAAAATGAGCATAACTTCCTCATACGATGTCCAAATTTGATGATTCTTTTTGCTATAGCTCCGTAATTACGATACGGATCTAATACTTCAATCAAAGAAGAAATTGGAGCTCATTTTCTTAATGTGGTACCAATCATGCTTGAAGAAACGACGTCGAAACCTCAAAAACGAGCGCAACACAACCCATATCTATCCGAAACCCACCCGAGCCCCTCGGGACCTCAACCAATAATTCCCACAAGTAATATATCACTACCCAAACTTAGTGGAACCTTCGGAAAACCAAAAACAACACCAAAACACCGAATCAACCTCGGATTCAAGCCTAAGAACTTCTAAACTTCCAAAATTCGCCAACGATGCCGAAACTTACCAAACCACGTCCGAATGACCTGAAATTTTGCACACACGTCACAAATGACACTATGAACCTATTCCAACTTCCGGAATTTCATTCCGAGCCCACTATCAAAATTTCCACTTCCGGTCGGATTCCTCAAAACTTTCAATTTTCTATCTTTAGCCAAATGACTTCAAAATAACCTACGGACATCAGAATTCACTTTTGATCACGCTCCCAACTCCAGAATTACCATACAGAGCTATTCCCAGGCTCGGAATCCCAAACGGACATCTATATCACTGAAATGCCTTTCAATCCAGATTTATGAAATTCTTCTAAAATGCTATCTTCCATAATATACGCCGGAACGCTCCTGAGTTATCCAAATCCTAGTCCGAAATCATCATATGAACCTGCTGGAACCTTCAAATCCTGATTTGGAGGCTGGTTAGCAAAATTCCAATCTTAGTTGATTCTTCCAACTTAAGGCTTCCGAAATGAGAATTTGCTTTCCAATTTGACTCCGAATTATCCGGTAACTGAATCTAACCATGCACACAGGTCTATATACATAATGTGAAGTTGATTATGACCTTATACCACTGAACGGAGATTAAACTCTCAAAACGACCAGTCGGGTCGTTACCATAATATTGTGATCTTTTCCATTTTTTAAATCTCTGAACCTTTGTGATTGGTACTGCACTAATTTTTCATAATGCTCCCTACTGATTCTCGAGTATTTCCTTAATTAAGAATATTGATTTCCTGTCTTTCCTTGTTTGTATTATGCTTATCCCGCTCCTATGTGATATTTTTCTTTGATTGACACTGATTTCTGTAATTAGAACCTCACTCGAGGATTTCCTTACTGATTTCCAGAACATAAATTATTTCTTGCCTTATTCATGTGGTTGATTTTGCTATCAAAATTAATTCATATATATTCTTCCTTAAATAAGAACTCTGAACTTGGCCTTACTTACATGTGATATACCTATACCATACTCATACTACTTCCTTATCGTGTCACATTCAGTTTTACAGGATTATTTTCCTTATTTTGCCACTGCTTATTACCGTTGAGTATGACACCTTAATTACAGTAAGTCTTTGAACTAAATTGATTCTAATTGATGCCTACTTCTATAATTACTGCTGAACTATTATTTTTACCTTATTTTTCTGCATGTTTCAAAACTATAAGTACTCTTAGTCTTTCATTAACAAGGACACACGAACAGACCTTGTTCTACTCTCTTTTTCTCACACATATACACTCTTTTGCTCCTATTCGATTTTCTGTTGTTACTAGTCGGCTGAAAGCCAGGACTAGTTGTGTTGTTTGCTTGGTTTTTAGTCTGTGCTTACTATCTCCAACTGGTATGTTTCCAATTTATATTTGAAGTCCCCAACACAACATGTTTGTATGGTTATTACAATTCCTCTTGCTTCTGATTTTCTTTTATTTATGGTTGTGTTGTCCTACTTGCAATTAGTTGGGTACATTATGTTGTTTAGTTCTTAGTATCCCCTCCCTTATAGCCTCAGCATGTGATCCCTAGGATACTGTAATTGCATTATATGTTACTAAATACATTCTATACTCTTAACTGTTTCTTAAGCCTATGTGCAATCATGTCCTACCCCTCCCAGTACTCCCTCTAAATCTGATTCAGTGATTGATCCTATTTGTATGATCATGTCTAACTAGTATTCCTAAGTCTGCACCAATTTGCAAGGCTTCTTCCTGTTAGGTTCTCATCATGTATGTGCTCTATGTATCCCAACCCCTATTGCCCTTTGTGTAAACATTTGTGTGCTGAACCTGCCTTGGTTCTATGAGTGTTGCTGAATCTGTTTAGCTTTATGTCTGGGTCGCTAATTGCGTTACTCTTCTCAAATCTGCTTCGACTCCCTCTTATTTTCAAAACTGTTTCAAACAAGTCCATTTTAACATTGTTTTCTACAAAAGATCTTTTCTATCTCCTGCACTACACTTGATTCTTAGACCTTAAGTTCTACCCCCTCATTGCGAGCACTGCTTTGGGACCCTTGAGCTCCCTCTGAACTTTGACACACTGAGGCTGGTACTTCCACTCTGCACATGTTTAAAATCTTGGTGACCATGTCTGGGTGTGAGCATTGCCCGAGAACCCACGAGGACCTTAGGGAACTTTGACACACCTGGACTATGAAAGGCTATGAAATACTGAGACATTGAGGTTCGGAAGATTTGGGCCTGAATGAAGGCTCTCTATAGATATAACTTCTTCTTTTTTTGTTATGTAATTCATTCATTCTTGGCATGTAATAATTTGTAATGAATATTTGGGGTTGGATAGTGAAGATGGGATGGGTTATGCATGTTTAGTACAGTTATGGGTAGAAAATATACTTAGGATTTACTTTACCTATGTATGCAATAGAAATTCAGCTTAGGGCATATTTGCCATGCATTATTAAATCATGTTTTAGGTTTCTTTACTTCAGCATCTCATCACACTCATGATCATTTAGCAAATCATGTTAACTACCAATAATAGGTTGTTACAATTACTGTCCCGCTTAGAAATCCTGTCCTAGTTAAATAACTATAAAAAAATAGTTGTTACGATAACACTTCCTCTGCATATACATGACTGTTGCATATAGAAATCCTTTTTAGGTTCGTAATAATAACCAATTATCAATATTTGCATTAGATATCCTGTTATCTTAGGAATTTGCTCTCAGCATGCCTATATTTAAATATTGTACTAAGCATACTGCTAAGAACATCTAGAATTCACGTGATAGGATCATCAACTTAAATCACGTTTATGTATGTGTTTAAGTAAAATATCGTTAAAATAATGATTTCTGATTTCTGCAAATGTTTGTGTATTTAGGAAAGCATGTTTAGGTTTTCCTACATTATGCCTGCATTTTTAGATACCATGTCTATAGGACTTGCATCCATCATTCTCACATAATCACCTGTTCACTAGAGCTAAGCCTAAAGAAGTGCATTCTGTATGTCTATTACAATAGTATCTAGAACATTTCAGACGCCTAGGCAAACTCTAGGAGCCAATATAAACCAGAAACTCTTTGCACATTGCTTGCTAACTATAGTGGTCTAAAATTGGTCATATACTTCTTCTGCAACTCATTAATCCTGTTGTCTTCACACCTAAAATCCTGCCTTAGGTTCTGAAACTCGAGACTCCTTTATGTGCTTGAGTCATGCTATTTATGTGTACAACCTGTGGAGGGATTTATGAGCCCATATTTGCTCCTGTATGCTTCCTCTATATGTAGTCCTAACTGTTATTGTATGTCGCTTAGAGTTTATCCTTTAAACCTAAGGGTCAGCCTAGTGCTTGCCTTGTAGGATTGGTAGTCCTAAACACCTTTCGGGACTGATAGGTCAGGACGGGTAACAACACGCAATAAGCTTCATGACCAACACACGCGTTTTAAATACCTTAGCGGGGTGGGAAGGGTAGAATATGGATATGATGACCGGTGCGCTAATACCACGTGTAGCCCCTCTTCGAGGCGTGACATACCGGGTGTTGCATTGATGTGATCCATATTGCTTTAAAACCTAGGAAATTTTCATTCAAATAATTTTATTTTGCTATTCTTTAAATTTCTTTTAATAATTTCAGTATTTACTTGAAATCCCCTCTTACGTGAGCCTTGCTTGTCATTTGTTTACTGTCCAAATTCACAAAACTACTTGGCCGGGACCCACAGTTGTGGATCTTGAGGGGTGCCTAACACCTTCCCCTTGGGATAACTTCAAGCCCTTACCCAATCTCTGGTAATTCAAACTAGTTTATGAGTTAATTATTCTAGGTGTCCTAACGCACCATAAAATCGTTAGGTGGCGACTCTTCCTTAAACTTTTTCCTTTAAAGAGTTGTACAGAATGTCATAAAACCCGATCTCCGCGTACCTAACCCGTGCGAGGAAAAAGGGGGGAGCGACACCCAGAAGAGGTGTGGGAAAGAGTTTTCCAAAAATATGGTTCTTTCCATGTCCTGCAAAGTTCTGTTCTTACATTCTACCACTCCATTTTGTTGAAGTGATCTTGGGAAGAGAAGTTGTGAGAAATTCCTTGATCATTACAAAAGTTTTCAAACGCTATGTGTTCGAACTCTCCTCCATGGTCACTTCTTATAGCATAAATGTAATATCCTTTTTCAAGTTGTACTTTTCTTACAGATGACTTCAAAATTCCTTAGAGCTTCATCTTTATGTCTCACAAAATTCACCTAGGTAAAACGAGAAAAATCATCTATAATAACAAAGGCATATTTTCTACCACCAATGCTAGCAGTTCTTGTTGGACCAAAAAGATCCATATGCAATAGTTGAAGAAGTTTTGTAGTAGAAACAATATTTAATTTTAAAAGATGAACAAGTTTGTTTCCTAATTGACATGCATCACAATTTGATCTTTTGAAAATTCTAGTTTTGGAAGGCCAATGACAAGATCATGTTTGAAAAGTTTTCTAAGAGTATTCATTCTAGCATGGCCAAGCTTTCTATGCCATAACCAGGGATCATCAATCATTGTAGCTAAGCAAATTTGATTCCCTAGACGTTCAATATTGCTAAGAGTATTGACATTTCTATCTCTACTTCCAGATAGAATAATTTTACCTGATGCGTCTTCACTGAACCAACCATATTTTCCGAAACGAACCTCATAGTCATTATCGCATAGTTGACTAATGTTGAGAAGGTTGTAACCAAGTTCGTCTACTAAGTAGACCTCATCTACATCACTTGATGAGCTGAGGGATACTCATCCTACTCCAATTACATTTCATTTTGATTGGTCTCCGAAATTGACATATCCACCATCAAGCTTAGTGAAAGATTTGAATAATTGTTTGTCACTTGTCATGAGTCTAGAACACGCGCTATGGAGATACCATTTCCTTTTTTGATTCTTCTTGTGGCGTTCCTGCAGAAACAAATTACTTATGTTTAGGTACCCAAGCTCGCTTGGGTCCTGGACTGTTAGTGTACTCATTGTTAGCCTGGTTAGAGGCCTTGGGTCGTCAAACCCATGTTTTGTTATTCTTGAACCTGCAATGATTAGAGGTACGGCCAGATTTTGCGCAATAAAAACAAGATAGATTGATTAACTTTCAGAAATCTTATCTTTAAACCTGCAATGTTTAGATTTATGCCCATTTTTGCCATAATGAATTCATGCAGTGTAATTTCTTCCCCTAAATGAATTAATATGAGAAGTTGACTTGTTAGATCTAATGGAACTTTGAGTGGTGGATTTTCTCAATCCATTCAGTTGAAGTTGAAGTTCATGAACTTTTTCTTGAAGCTGTCTTTTTCTATTTCACATACTTCAAGTTTCAGAGCCCGGTCTTTTTTTTCTCGTTGAATCTTTCGAAGCTCAATTAGGACCTTTTCAATGTCAATATGAGCAACATCAATAAATTCTTGAAGTTCATTATATTTGAGGCACATATGAGAACGTACCTCACTGGTTCCTTCATCTGCCATGAGACTCAGTTCACTTGAGTCTTCATCATTGTCGTCAGCATAGCCATGAAGCACATGTTGGAAATTTCTTCATGATCGGATTATTCTTTATCACTCCAAGATCCGAAAGACCTTTTATTCTAAAGGTTTATGTTGAGTTTCTTTTTCAGTTCAGTGCACCCTGCTTGAATGTGTCTGTGTTTTCTATATTCATAGCATCTTACATCATTTTTGTCGTTTCTATTTTCCCATCTTACCGTTTTTGAAGTTCGGCTTGCCTCTTCTATTGTTCATGTTCCTCCTCATCATGCTTGTCAAGACTTTGGAGAGCATAATAATGTTTTCATCTTTTTCTCCTCCTCCTCCTCCTCCTCCTCATCATCATCATCATTCTTCTTCAATTTCTGATTCAGCCACAATTTCTTTAAAACCGATTATTTTCCTTTTCTCTAAATGAACTTGCTTGTATAAGTGTTCTTTTTTCAGAAGCAATAAGATCACCTCCGAGTTCATCATATGACATCTTGTCGAGATCCTGACATTCAAGAGCAATAACTTATCCCACAAGGAGATATATTCGTTTCTCCTTCACTTTCTTGGTTCCTTTATATGTGACTTCCAACTTGTCCCACATTGCTTTACTTGTTACACAGCTTTATATCTTTTCATACTCTTCGCTACTAATGGTATTGTATAAAAGGTTGTTAGCCTTAGTATTCACTTAAATAACAACTGCTTGTTCTTCAGTGCAATCATCTAAGTCCAGAGGATCGGGTGATACTATGATCTCATCGTCTTTATCCTTCTTTGGAGGAATTGGAGGATTTCCCTTTTTGATCATACACCATACTTTGATGTCATATGACATTGTATAGGTTTCTATATACACTTTCCAATGTGATAAGTGTTGGCCATTGAAGTATGGTGGTCTTACTTAAGAAGAGAGCTCCAATAATTATGTTTGACGTTATGATCTTTTCATGATACCAATTGAAAGTAAAAGAGGGGGGTGAATTGTAACTAAATTCGACTCAGAAATAAAATAATCGACTTCACTTTATTAGTAGGTTTGATTGATGGTTGATATAAATTGCAAGGAATTTGAAATATGAGAACACGGGAGTTTTATAGTGGTTCAGTACCGGTGTGGTACCTACATCCAGTTCCCTTGGGCCACAAAGGTTCTCTTGGATCTTTAATAGTTTGTTTACACTAGTAGTGATTTTTGGATCGTTTACCACCAACGATTTTCAGCAAGGATGTTTTACAAACTTGACACAACTCTTGCTCTGTTTCCTAACACTTCCTATCTTTTGACACAGCAGTAAACTCGGGAATAAAGTATTTTTGCTAAAAACTAGAAAGGCATAGAAAACATTGGTAAGTTGTGTGATCGAATTCTTGAGTCTGCAAGTCTTCTTATACAAGAGTCTTGAGTAGCCGTTGCATATTTACCCTCGATTGAGGAACAAAATATTCTAAGAAATTTGACCCAGGGGGTGCCTCAAAATCCTGCTCAAGAGATGGATTGGATTCATTAACTTCCTTCCTTTTCGTATTCATAATCAAGGGAGTGATTTTGGTTTGACTTGATTGATCAATCTTTAGAATCTCACGATTCCAAATCGATCCTTGAAGTAAGCAATGTCTTCCTATAGTGACTGCAATTGATCTTGTTTCCTTTTTGATGACCTTCACATCCTTTGATTTGGCATTGTCGTTGTTGCACTTGATCTTGTTTCCTTTTAATATCCTTGACATTTTGACTTCCTTTGATTGAGCACTGCCCTTCTAATTTTCTGCAATCAAATAGATACAATTAGATTTTCACTATTGTCATCATTGACACTTAGGTGTAATAACACCTACATTGATTGGGTACCCGGCCATGATGGAAGCCATAAGCACTGCCCCTGGAATAAAAAGATGAGACACATTTTGTCTTGGGTCCCATCTGCTGCACACAAGGGTTTTCCACCCTTTAGCCTCAATACTCAAAGTGCTCTGATGGATGAGAACCCCAACAGTAATCCATGGTGGTGGTGTCCCCGGTGGTGTTAAGATTTCAGCCAGCCAAGGTCAAACTTACTCCTTTGTGCACTTCTCCAAATACTTTTTGACTCGACATCCTCAAAGCCCAAGTATGCATTTAGCATATGCTGATCAAACCTCACTTTGAGGTTGCGCACTTTGGTCATCTTCGTCCCTTCCTTTATATGAGCAACATTGGCATAGAACTCTCGGACGAGGTATTCTTTGGCATCCTTCACTCTCTTGGTGAACCACATCCAACCCTTTCGTGCTCTGAATGCCTAAAGATTTCCGAGTTGTATGTCTCCAAGTCCTTCAATAACAACTGACACTCAAGAGTCAACGACCTCATTGGCCACCACATACGAAACTTTATAAAAGCGACCAAGCTGACAAATCTATCCTCCTAGACCTCCTTCTTCTTTGACAAATATATTCAGAAAATCATCTCAGAATATATGCATGGTAGGTTACACGACAATTTTGGTGGTGTTTGGAAAGACTCTAGGCACGTTCGAGGACGAACGTTTGTTTAAGTGGGGGAGAATGTAACGACCCAGTCTGTCATTACGTAAAACCTGCATTATAACTGTTGATATTGACTTATTATACACTAGTTATTCTATTATTAATGTGTTAGAGTTGATAGGCTTGAAATAGGAATGGTTAAATAAGTACTCGAGCACTTAATCCTTAAGAATAGCCTTAAAAATGGGAAAACGTCAAGTAAGAGTTGACTTATTAATAAACAATCTTGGAATGCGGATTTTATGGCTTGGATAACTTCATTAGGTGATTTGGAACTTAGGAGTGTGTTCAGAATAATTTTGTGATGTCCGGTGTAGAATTAGGCTTGAATTGGCGGGAGTTAGTTTTTGGCAATTTCCGGACGACAGTGGAAATAGACAATTGGGGTTGGAATGGAATTCCGACAATTGGAACAGGTTCGTAATGTCATTTTGGACTTGTCCGCAAAAATTTTAGGTCAATCGGATTTGATTTGGATAGTTTCGGCATCATTGGTGAATTTCAGAAATTTCAAAGTTCTTAGGCTTGAATCCGATGTGAATTTGGTGTTCTGATGTTAGTTTTGGTGTCTCGAGAGTGCGAATAAGTTTGAATGATCATATGGGATGTGCTGGTAAATTTATTTGAGGTCTCTAGGGCCTCGGGACGACTTCGGATGGTTAACGGAATTTAACTTGGCCATTTCAAGAATGTTTTGACGTCGTCCTTCAAGAATAAGTGGTGCCACACTAAGAAAATGAGCTCCAAATTCAGTTTCGATTGAAGCATTAGATCCGTCTCAAAAATTTGGAGCCATAGCAAAAAGAATCGACGAATTTGGACATCGTATGAGAGAGTTATGCACATTTTCATGACGGGGAAAAACAATTTCCATCGCCAGCGCCCAGGGTAGCGCTGGGCGTCGTGCAGGGCGCCGGGATTGTTTTTGCTACTCTAATCAGCGCCACAGGCAGCGCCCGGCGCCACCTGTAGCGCCCAAAACGTAAAACTCTATAAAACGAGGGTTTTTGGCCATTTTTAACAAAAATAGAGTTGGGGGAGCTCGGTGTGGGCGATTATCTGAGGGGTTTTCACGAATTTGAACAAGGTAAGTATTCTTTATCTTAAATCCTTTATAGATCATTATTCCCCACTCAATTATATCGCGAATCCATGAATTTATTGAAGAACAATCGGATTTTTTTATCAAATTCTCCAAAATATAAATTTAAGATTAGAAAGGCAATCCGTTGTCAGAATTCGATAATTTTTGTATGGTTGAACTCGTATCAGAACGGGTGTTCGAATTTTTATGAGTTTCATCGGATTTCGAGACGTGGGCCCTAGGGCCGGGTTTTGACCGAATTCGGATTTTGAGTTAAAAATCGATATTTTTCGATTGGAATTCATTCCTTAAGCATAAATTGATGATAACAATCTGATCTTGGTAGATTTGGAGCATCGGAAAGTTGATTCGAAAGGCAAACGCATCGCGGAATAGTTTGCGGACTAGTTTTGAGGTAAGTAATTTCTTGAAATCCTGTCCTGAGGGTATGAAACCCCGGACTATGCACCATTTCACGGGTTTTGACTGGAAAGATTGAAATTTTGGAAATATCTTCCATATTTAGGCGACAATTGAGTTGCGAAATCGATTTTGAAGCTTATGCTTAATTAGTATTTATATATTATGATATGTTTTGGGTTGTAAGCCATGTTTGGGGCCTAGTGCCGATCTGTTTACCTCTTGGGGGACTGTTTTACTATGTTTCCTCACTTGATATGTTGTGAATTACACTCGGTCTTTTCCTGATAAATTGTTTTGACACTCAGAGTATTTTGATACTACTTATTGAAAAATGAAACACTGTTTTGGGTCGAGAACCCGATTTGTTTATGGCCTAAGGGCTAATTGAAAGTGTCTGACTGAGTGATGTGAGGAGGCTTCCAGGCCTTATGAGAGAGGTGAGGAGGCTTCCA
>ML243308.1:0-22885 GCA_005239495.1 Nicotiana undulata
ACATGTTCTGTGTGTTTATATTACTCAGACTGTGATTTATTTTCATTACTACTGAGTTGACGTTCTCATAAAGACTCCCTGTGTCTGTGTGCACAGATCCAGGTACTAGTTCGCAGCAGTAGCTGACGCAGTTGATAGCAGCATTTCACGGGATTTCGAGGTAGCTGTCCAGCGTCCACAGCTTCTCCATTTTCCTTCCTTATTTAGTTTAGCATTTGATTCAGAGACATATGGTATAGTCTTAACAGAGTTAGATTTATTTATTCTTAGATGCTCGTGACTATTGACTCCAGTTCTTGGGAGGTTGTTTAGGTTAATATGGGAACGCTAATACTTAATTATATTAATTATGATGTGGTTGCTTGCTTATTATTTAATTGTGAACTATTATAATTGAATAAACGCACAGTGAGGTGATGGTCGGCTAGCCTAGTTCCACGATAGGCGCCATCACGGCCTGTTAGGATTTGGGGTCGTGACAATTTTCCCTTTAACGTTTTCATTTTATTCTTTAATTAGTTGTTTATTCTTTGTTATTAAACTGACATAAATTTGTTATTTTAACAGATCAAAAACTTGAAGTCCAAAGAACCTATCCTTGAAGAAAGTGTAGAGCAAGTTGAAGTACAAGAGGTCTTTGGTTCGTCATCGATGGCTTAAAGACATTGTCTTATGTCTTTTTACTTTTTTCTTTTTAGGAATTATTAAACATGTTGATGATTAAATCATCTAACTTTATGCTACCAGTTGTCTCTTGGATGGGTTTGCGTTATTTTTACTTTTCATTATTTTAGTAAGATGAGTTTTTTACAATTTGGATTGGTTTCTGGTAATATGATACTTTAGTTCTTTGTATTAATAAGATATCAAGTATTTGGTTTATATTCCAATGTTGTTGAGTGCGAATGAAAGCATATAAATAATTATTACTATTCATGTCATTTAAATATTTATTATATTTTCATATTAGCGAAGAAAATGTGGTCATTAAAAATCTTTAACGACAGTTTTTTCAAATAGATAACTGACTATTAACGAAGAGAATTGTGGTTGTTAAAAGTAATTATACAATTAAAGAAGGGAATATATGTCGCTAAAAGCACTTGAATTGACTTAATACATTGTTGTCATTAAAGACTTTTAACGACCGGATAACAAATTAGCGAGGGGAAATTCCTGTCGCTCAAAAGTATGTTTAACGACCGAAAATTATGTCGTTGCTAAAGATTCTTTAACGACCGGATAGTAAACCGGTCGTTAACTTTTAACGTCGGGACTTTTAACGACCGGTGACGACCGAATTTTTTCCGATCGTTAATTACTTATAACGACCAGAATTGGACTTTTAACGACCAGATTTCCCCTCGCTAAAGCCTCATTTTTTCGTAGTGTATATTTTTTTTGTGATACCATGTCTAAGATTTAAACTTTCCATAAATATCTTCAAAGAATTAATCTAGTAAGTTCTCATCTTTATAACTCTTCGTTTCAGTGTGGGTCATATTATGCGAAGAAGATTATAGCATGCCCACAATATAATTTTTTATAGGCTACAAATTTATGGAACTTATTAGTTCCTATCTTCCATTAGAATTCTCTATATGTAAGGATGTAAAATTTGACAACTTTGTACTATTTCCCCTTTAGTTTATACAAATAATTTTTCTATATGTAATTTTTATGTCATATATCCATAGTTTCTAGAGAAAGGTATTTCAATGATCAAATAAAATATAATAAAGTATTAATGGGCACCTTATGTAAAAGAACTATATAAGACTCGCCTGGACAGAATACTGGAGTCGGCACAACAAGCAACAAAGAGTTGAACCAATACTAAATATTCTGTAAACTTACTGTAAAAATTCTTAAAAAGGTTCACTCTTGGGTGACATCCAGAGACACAAACGAAATTTAATGAAGTTTCTATTCCTTTCATCACTACTTTGGCTTTTACCATCCTATCATTTCAGGATTGAGAGAATTCAGATGAATATTACAAGACATATATAATACATGATCCCCAAGGACTTATGGTGTTTTTTTTGTTCATTCATCTTCTTCAAATTTTGTCTTAGGTTTCTTTGTCGCGCTCTGTCTTTTTCCTTTTTTTTTTTTTGCATTTACTACTAAATACAAGAAGATAAGAACTTATAATTTTGTGTTGTTATTTTTGATTTTTGGATATTTTTTTGTCACGACCTCAAATCCTAACATGTCGTGATGGCGCCTATCGTGAAACTAGGCTAGCCACTATTACATAACTACATATTTCATTAATAAAATTTCTCAAAAATCATTAATAACCAGTATAAAATCTTCTAAGTCTTTAACAAAGCAAAATATAATCTAACAGTCTATAACCATTCCCCAGAACTGGAGTCAACCGATCACGAGCATCTAAGAATAAAAATAATTATGCTAATGTCATAAATAATGTCTAGGAATAAAATACTAATACTAATAAAGGAAGGGAAATGGAGAAGTTGCGAACGCTGGACAGCTACCCCGAAACCCCGAAACCCCGAGAGCTGACGATACCGAACTCGGATGGCTACTGCTCCGAACCAGTACCTGGATCTACACACAGAGGTGCAGGGAGTAATGATGAGTACGCCAACTCAGTAGTAATGAAAATAAATCACAGTATGAAGAATAAGAAACTCACAGCAACAAATATACCAATTCACAAAACAGTAAAATACCAAGTCTCAATAAAGTATACTTAAGTTCGAAAACCAATTTCCATAAAATCCTTTGAAATAAGTATATTTTCAAATATTTCTCAGTAAACCTCAAAAAAATATCAGTATGAAAAATGAAGTGAATCATAATCAAAACTCAGTAAAATATCATCATAAAACTGCCCCTTGACACAATCATCACTCAGAAATATTCCCTCAGCACCTCACCATCACTCAGTGACAGTCACTCAGCACCTCACAGTCACTCATACCTCCCAATCACTCGTCACTCGGCACTCGCACTCACCTGCGCTCACTGGGGGGGTGTACAGACTCCGGAGGGGCTCCTACAGCCCAAGCGCTATAAACAAGCCAAATCAGGCCATCAGTCACTCAGGCTCTCGGCCTCTCTCATATCATAACATCCTCATAATATTGGCCCTCGGCCTCACTCAGTCAGACACTCTCAACATGCCACTCAGGCCATAAATAAACATGGTTCTCGACCCGAAACAATATTTCATTTCAATTAATAATATCAATAAACTCTGAGTGTCAAAACAAATTTAGCAAGAAATACTGAGTGCAAAATCATAATTTATAAGTGAGGAATATCAGTACAGCAGCCCCCAAGGGGTTAGAATAGATCGGCGCTAGTCCCCAAACATGGCTTACAGCCCAAATATATCAAATCATGGTAATACTATAAAACATATGCTTTAAAAGCGGTTTCTCAACTCAATAGTTGCCTAAAAAGGAACATAATTCCAAATGTCCAATTCGTTCACGCCCACACTCGTCATCCAGTGTGTGCGTCACTCCAAACCATGAAAGGATGTAAAGTCCGAGGTTTCATACCCTAAGGACAGGATTTAAAGACATTACTTACCTCAAACTAGCCTGAAAAGCTATTCCGCAACACGCTTGCCTCTCGAATCAACTTCTGAGTGCTCCAAATCTACCAAGTTTATATTTTTCACATCAAATTATGTGAAGGGAATGAATTCCAATTGAAAAATATCAATTTTAAGCACAAAACCCGACTCCCGGGCTAGCGTATCGGAACTCGACAAACTTTATACCAAAACGATCTTCATAATCTCACGAGTCCGTACATATAAAGAACTCTGCAATCGGAGTTCGTTTGACCCCTCAAATCATCCCTAAAAGGCCTCATAATCTCAAGCCCTAATTTAACCTTTTTCTACTGATTTTCCCCAATTAAACATTGTTAATTTAGTCCTTAATCACATATAATCGAGTTATGGGGTCCAAAATCCTTACCTCAATGAAGAACAATCGTTTTCTCTCTTAAAAATCGCTCCAAATGCTCTATTCCCGTTCATAAATGGTGGAAAAGTGGGCAAAGGTCGCGGATAGGTTTAATTTATACTGCCCAGGTTTTTACTCATCGCGATCGCGGAAAGACACTCGCGATCGCGAAGACCAAACTCTCTGCTTCCCATCTTTACACAATGCGATCACAAACTTAACCCACGCGATCGCGGAGCTCCAATACCCTGACCAACGCGATCACGTCCAACATCGTGCGGCTGCGATGACCAATTTCCAAAACTCACGCGCCCCCTTTATTCTACGCGATTGCACAATAAACCTTGCGACCGCACTGCCCAAGCCTGCCCAACCTATGCGATCGGAACCCTTTTTACGCGATCGCATAGAGAAAATCTGCCTGCGTCAATCTAATCCTACACAATCGCACATACACCTTCGCGATCGCAATGAAGAAACTTCAGTTGTCAAAACACCAGAAAAACCAGCAACAATTCAAGTCCAAAAGTGCTCGTTTGAGCATCCGAAATACACCTGAGGCCCTCGAGACCTCAACCAAACCTACCAACATATCCCATAACATGATTCAAACTTAGTCGAGCCTTCGAAACACCAAAAACAACACAAAAACACCAAAATCGCATCGAATTCAAGCCTATGAACTTTGAAATTCTCAAATTCCACCAACGATGCCGAAACCATCGAAAACACCTCCGATTGACCTGAAATTTTGCAGACATGTCAAAAATGACATTACGAACCTGTTTCAACTTTCGGAATTCCATTCCGACCCCGATAGCCTATTTTCCAGTACCGGCCGGAAATCACCAAAAGCTAACTTTCGCCAATTAAAGCCTAATTCTACACCGGACATCACAAAAATATTCTGAACTCACTCCTAAGTCCCAAATCACCTAACGAAGCTATCCGCGCCATAAAATCTGCATTTCGAGATCGTTTACCAATAAGTCAACTCCCAGTTGACTTTTCTAACTATAAAGCTATTTTTAGAGACTAAGTGTCTCAATTCTCACTACAACCATTCTGAATCCGAGCCAACCAACTCTAACACATCATAAAAAGTATAACCAACCATTGAAAAGGAAAAATAGTAAATATAATGCAGATTCTATAGAACGACCGGCCGGATCGTTACATTCTCCCCCTCTTAAACAAACGTTCGTCCTTGAACGGATCTAGAAACATACCTGGAGTCTCAAGCAAGTAAGGATATCTGCTCTGCATCTCCCGCTCGGTCTCCCAAGTAGCCTCCTCCACTAGCTGACCTCTCCATTGTACCTTCACTGAAGCTATATCCTTGGACCTCAACTTTCTGACCTGACGATCCAAAATTGCTACTGGCTCTACCTCATATGACATATCACCCTCGAGTTGAACTGTGCTGAAGTATAACACATGAGACGGGTCACTAACATACTTCCGGAGCATTGACACATGGAATACCGGATGAACACTCGACAAGCTGGGTGGCAAGGCAAGTCTATAAGCCACCTCTCCAATCTTATGAAGTACCTCAAAAGGACCAATAAACCGGGGACTCAGCTTTCCCCTCTTTCCGAACCTCATAACACCTTTCATGGGTGATACCTTAAGCAGTACCTTATCACCTTCCATAAAAGACACATCCCAAACCTTCCGGTCCGCATAACTCTTCTGCCTAGACTGCGTCGTGCGAAGTCGCTCCTGAATCAACTTCACCTTCTCCAATGCATCCTGAATCAAATTTGTGCCCAATAGTCTAGCTTCACCGGGCTCGAACCAACCAACTGGAGATCTACTCCTCCTACCATATAAGGCCTCATACGGGGCCATCTGAATACTGAACTGGTAGCTATTATTATATGCAAACTCCGCAAGTAGCAGAAACTGATCCCATGAACCACCAAAATCAATCACACAGGCACGTAATATATCCTCTAAAATCTGAATAGTCCGCTCCGACTGCCCGTCGGTCTGAGGATGAAATGTTGTGCTCAACTCTACCTGAGTACCCATACCTCTCTGTACGACCCTCCAAAACTGAGATGTGAACTGAGTACCTCTGTCAGAAATGATAGAAACTGGAACCCCATGCAATCGGACAATCTCCCTGATGTAGATACCAGCTAACCGCTCCGAAGTATAAGTAGTATTGACAGGAATGAAGTGCGCGGACTTGGTCAACCTATCCACAATGACCCAAATAGCATCAAAACCCTTCGAAGTCCGTGGAAGCCCATCTACAAAGTCCATAGTGATTCGCTCCCACTTCCACTCCGGAATATCTAACCTCTGAAGCAATCCACCTAGTCTCTGGTACTCATACTTGACCTGCTGGCAGTTGAGACACCGTTCTACATACTCAATAATATCTCTCTTCATCCGCCAACACCAATACTGCTGTCTCAAATCCTGATACATCTTCGCGGCACCTGGATGAATGGAATACCGCGAGCTGTGGGCCTCTACTAATATCAACTCTCGAATCCCATCCACATTGGGCACGCAAATACGACCCTGCATCCTTATAACTCCGTCATCACTAATGGTCACATCCCTGGCATCACCTCAACGGACCTTGTCCTGAAGAACTAACAAGTGTCGGTCATCATACTGGCGTGCTCTAATATGATCATAAAGAGAAGACCGGGAAGCCATACTAGCTAATACCCGCGGAGGATCTGACAAATCCAATCTCACCAACTGACCCGCTAAATCCTGAACATCAAGTGCTAAAGGTCGCTTTGCTGCTGAAAGGTATGCTAGACTCCCCAAACTCTCGGCTCTGCGACTCAAAGCATTGACCACTACATTGTCCTTTCCCGGATGATACAAAATAGTGAGGTCATAATCCTTGAGAAGCTCTAACCACCTCCTCTGACACAAATTCAAGTCCTTCTGCTTCAGCAGATACTATAGACTACGATGATCAGTGAAAATCTCACACTGCACTCCATACAAATAATGCCGACAAATATTCAAGGCATGAACAATGGCAGCTAACTCAAGATCGTGCTCTGGATAATTCTTCCCGTGCACCTTCAACTTTCTAGACGTGTAGGCAATCACCCTACCGTCCTGCATCAATACTGCTCCCAAAACAACTCTAGAAGCATCACAGTAGACTGTATAAGAACCCGAACCAGTAGGTAAAACCAATACCGGAGTTGTGGTCAATGCTGACTTGAGCTTCTGAAATCTCTCCTCACACTCATCAGACCATCTGAATGGAGCACCCTTCTGGGTCAATCTGGTCAAAGGCGAAGCAATAGAAGAGAATCCTTCCACAAAGCGACGGTAATATCTCGCCAAACCAAGGAAACTCCTAATCTTTATAGCTGAGAACGGTCTGGGCCAACTCTGCACCACCTCAATCTTCTTCGGATCAACCTGAATACCCTCACTGGACACCACGTTCCCTAAGAAAGCTACTGAACCAAGCCAAAACTCACACTTGGAGAATTTAGCATAAAGCTTCTCCTCCTTCAACCTCTGCAACACAACTCTCAAATGCTGAGCATGCTCCTCCTGGCTACAAGAATACACCAGAATTTCATCAATGAACACAATGAAGAAAGAATCAAGGTAAGGATGAAACACACTGTTCATCAATTGCATGAACGCGCTGGGGCATTAGTCAGCCCAAATGACATAACCAGAAACTCATAATGACCGTATCTGGTCCTGAAAGCAGTCTTCGGAATGTCAGAATCCCGAATCTTCAGCTGATGACAACCGGATCTCAAATCAATCTTAGCTCCCTGAAGCTGATCAAACAAGTCATCAATACGGGGCAAAGGATACCGGTTATTCACTGTAACCTTATTCAGCTGTCGATAATCAATACACATGCGCATGGAACCATCCTTTTTCTTCACAAACAGCACTGGTGCACCCCAAGGTGACACACTAGGCCGAATGAACCCCTTATCTAGGAGTTCCTGAAGCTGCTCTTTCAATTCTTTCAGCTCCGCTGGTGCCATACGATAAGGTGGAGTACAGATAGGCTGGGTTCCTGGCACCAAGTCAATACCAAAATCAACATCCCTGTCAGGGGGACATGCCTGGAAGGTCTGCAGGAAATACGTCCAGAAAATCACGGACCACAGGAACAGAATCAACAGAAGGAGTCTCACTACTAACATCCCTCACAAAAGCAAGATAAGACTCACACCCTTTCTCAACCATACGCTGAGCCTTCAAATAAGAAATCACTCTGCTAGGCACATGCTCAATAGACCCTCTCCACTCAACTCTCGGAACTCCGGGCATAACTAGGGCCACGGTCTTAGCGTGACAATCAAGAATAGCATGACATAGGGATAACCAGTCCATGCCCAGTATCACATCAAAATCAACCATATTGACTAACATCAAGTCCACTCGAGTCTCCAAACCCCTAATAGATATAACACACGACTGGTACACATGGTCCACAACAATAGTATCGCCCACCGGAGTCAAAACATGAACAGACGTAACTAAAGACTTGGGGGCATATTCAGAAAGTGAGCAAAATACGACGAAACATAAGAGTATGTGGAACGAGGGTCAAATAAAGCCAAAGCATCACTGTGACAAACTGAGATAGTACCTGTAATCATCGCACCGGAGGCCATAGCATCAGGCCTAGCTGGGAGTGCATAAATACTTGGTTGGCCTCCACCTGCTCGACCTCCCCCTCTAAGGCAGCCTCTAGCTTCCTAACCACCACCCCTGGCCGCCTGGGTAGATGGTGAAGTGACTGGGGCTGAAGTCGAGGGTTGAACCCTCTACTGAGATGAACTACCAAGACGACGAGGACACTGCCTCCACCCATGTCCAAACTCTCAACACTCGAAACAACTACCTGGAGCTGGAGATAGGGACTGAAGAGAACCCCTGCCACCATGATAACCACCGGATGAACCATGCATAGAAGAACCCTGAAATGATGATACTTTGGAGGAGCTTTGAGCTGGAAGGGCACTAAAGGATGAACGTCCCGGATGAGAGCTGCGGGGACCCTGCCTCGAAGATGCGCCACTATAAGCTGGGCGAGCTGGCTGAGGAGGTCTAAATGGACGACCTCTACTGGGATGAAACTGCCCTCTAGAAGGGCCACCGCTGAAACTACCTGATCCCCGAGGCCTCTTGGTCTCCCTCTCCTCACGTTCCTGCCTACGAACCGACTCAATATCCCGAGCAATGTCAACAACCTACTCGAATGTAGCTCTAAACACTCTCTCCCTGGTCATCAAAATTCGAAGCTTATACGTGAGACCATCTACAAATCTCCTGATCCTCTCCCTATCAGTAGGGACTAACTCAGAAGCATGTCGAGCCAACTTAGAAAACCGCATCTTGTACTGTGTAACTGACAACTCTCCCTGGTGCAGTTTCTCAAACTGCCTGCGTTGCTCCTCTCTTTGGGACTGAGGAACATACTTCTCCAAAAAGATCGTGGAGAATTGTTTCCAGGTGAGGGGTGCTGAACCAACCGGCCTACGCCTCTCAAATGCCTCCCACCAACTGAAGGCAGCACCAACAAACTTATATGTAGCAAATGAGATCCCACTAGTCTCCAAAATACCAGCAGTACGGAGTATCCTCTGGCACTTATCTAGAAAGCCTTGGGCATCCTCACCCTCTATGCCGCTGAAAGTCGGAGGATGAAGTATACTGAACCTCTCCAGCCTACGATGATCATCCTCGGGCATAGCTGGGACTACATAGTCCTGAACTGGGGCAACCGGTTGGGCTGGGACTGCCCCCGGCGCCTGAATACCCTGTACAACCTGCTCAGGTGTCCGGTCAGCTTGAGTCTGAGTGCCTCCCCCGGCCTGAGATATGGTAGTAGTAGACATAGCGACTGCCTGAGCCAAACTGGTGCATACTGTCAAGATCTGAGCCAGGGTCTCCTGAAGACCCGGGATGACAATAGGCACTGACAGTGCCTGAGCTTGTCCCGCTAGAGCACCCTCAGCGGAAACCTGGTCCTGAATAGTAGAGGGATCCTCTGGTACTATCCCGGCTGCTGCACGGGATGATCCCTTACCTCTACCACGGCCTCGACCCCTCGTGGTTCCAGCTGGTGTCTGGTCACCCTGATCCGTAGTGCGTGTCCTCACCATCTATGAGAGAATGAAACAACAGTAGTTTAGATTTCAAGAACCAATAGAATGGCACGAAAGAGTTCAAGCAAATGAGATTTCTCCTAAGAGTTCTGTAGCCTCTCGAAGATAAGTACAGACGTCTCCGTACCGATCTGCAAGACTCTACTAAACATGCTCATGATCGTTGAGTCCTATGAAACCTAGAGCTATGACACTAACTTGTCACGACCCCAAATCCTAACAGGTCGTGATGGCGTCTATCATGGAACTAGGCTAGCCACTATTACATAAATACACATTTCTTTAATAAAATTTCTCAAAAATCATTAATAACCAGTATAAAATCTTCTAAGTCTTTAACAAAGCATAATATAATCTAACAGTCTATAACCATTACCCAGAACTGGAGTCAACCGATCACGAGCATCTAAGAATAAAACTAATTATGCTAATTTCATAAACAATGTCTAGGAATAAAATACTAATACTAATCAAGGAAGGGAAATGGAGAAGTTGCGGACGCTGGACAGCTACCTCGAAACCCCGAAACCCCGAAAGATGATGATAACGAACTCGGATGGCTACTGCTCCGAACCAGTACCTGGATCTGCACACAGAGGTGCAGGGAGTAATGATGAGTATGCCAACTCAGTAGTAATGAAAATAAATCAGAGTCTAAAGAATAAGAAACACACAACAACAAATACACCAATCCACAAAACAGTAAAATACCAAGTCTCAATAAAGTATACTTAAGTTCGAAAACCAATTTCCATAAAAATCCTTTGAAACAAGTATATTTTCCAATATTTCTCAGTAAACCTCTCAAAAATATAAGTATGAAAAATATAGTGAATCATAATCAAAACTCAGTAAAATATCATCATAAAACTGCCCCTCGGCACAATCATCACTCAGAAATATTCCCTCAGCACCTCACCATCACTCAGTGACAGTCACTCGGTACCTCACAGTCACTCATACCTCCCAATCACTCGTCACTCGGCACTCGCACTCAGTAGGTACCTGTGCTCACTAGGGGTGTGTACAAACTCCGGAGGGGATCCTACAACCCAAGCGCTATAAACAATCCAAATCATGGCATCAATCGCTCAGGCTCTCGGCCTCTCTCATATCATAACATCCTCACAATATTGGCCCTCGGCCTCACTCAGTCAGACACTCTCAACATGCCACTCGGGCCATAAATAAACAGGGTTCTCGACTCGAAATAGTATTTCATTTCAAGAAATAATATCAATAAACTCTGAGTGTCAAAACAAATTTAGCAAGAAAGACTGAGTGAAAAATCATAATTTATAAGTGAGGAATATCAGTAAAGTAGCCCCAAGGGGTTAGAAACAGATCGGCACTAGGCTCCAAACATGGCTTATAGCCCAAATATATCAAATCATGGTAATACTATAAAACATATGATTTAAAAGCGGTTTCGCAACTCAATAGTTGCCTAAAAAGGAACATAATTCTAAATTTTCAATTCGTGCACGCCCCACACTCGTCCTCCAGTGTGTTTGTAACTCCAAACCGTGAAAGGATGTAAAGTCCGGGGTTTCATACCCTCAGGATAGGATTTAAAGATATTACTTACCTCAAACTAGCCCGAAAAGCTATTTCGCAACACGCTTGCCTCTCGAATCAACTTCCGAGTGCTCCAAATCTACCAAGTTCAGATTTTTCACATCGAATTATGCTAAAGGAATGAACTCAAATTGAAAAATATCAATTTTAAGCACAAAACCCGAAATTAGCCAAAACCCGACCCCCTGGCCCGCGTCTCGAAACTCGACTAAATTTATACCAAAACGATCTTCATTATCTCAGGAGTTCGTACATATAAAGAACTCTGAAATCGAATTCCGTTTGACCCCTCAAATCATCCCTAAAATGCCTCATAATCTCAAGACCTAATTTCACCCTTTTCTAGTGATTTCCCCCAATTAAACACTGTTAATTTAGTCCTTAATCACATATAGTCGAGTTATGGGGTCCAAACTCCTTACCTCAATGAAGAACAATCGTTTTATCTCTTCAAAATCGCTCCAAAAGCTCTATTCCTGTTCAAAAATGGTGAAAAGTGGGCACAGGTCGCGGATGAGTTTAATTTATATTGCCCAGGTTTTTACTCATCGCGATCGCGGAAAGGCACTCGCGATCGCAGAAATACACTCGCGACCGCGATGACCAAACTCTCTGCCTCCCATCATTACACAATGCGATCACAAACTTAACCCACGCGATCGCGGAGCTCCAATTCCTTGACCAACGCAATCGCGTTCAACATCGTGCGGTCGCGATGACCAATTGCCAAAACTCATGCGCCTCCTTTATTTTACGCGATCACACAATAAACCTTGCGACCGCACTACCCAAGTCTGCCCAACCTATGCGATCGCAACCCTTTTTATGCGATCGCATAGAGCAAATATGCCTGCCTCAGTCTAACCCTACGCAATTTCCCATACACCTTCGCGATCGCAATGAAGAAACTTCAGTTGTAAAAACACCAGAAAAACCAGCAACTCTTCAAGTCCAAAAGTGCTCGTTTGACATATGAAATACACCCGAGGCCCTCGGGACCTCAACCAAACCTACTAACATATCCGATAACATCATTCAAACTTAGTCGAGCCTTCGAAACACCAAAAACAACACAAAAACACCAAAATCACATCGAATTCAAGCCTACGAACTTTGAATTTCCCAAATTCCACCAACGATGCTGAAACCATCCAAAACACCTCCGATTGACCTAAAATTTTGCATACATATCCAAAATGACATTACGAATATGTTCCAACTTTCAGAATTCCATTCCGACCCTGATAGCCTATTTTCCACTGTCGATCGGAAATCACCAAAAACTAACTTTCGCCAATTCAAGCCTAATTCTACACCGGACATCACAAAAATATTCTGAACTCACTCCTAAGTACCAAATCACCTAACGAAGTTATCCGCGCCATAAAATCCGTATTCCGATATTGTTTACCAATAAGTCAATTCCCAATTGACTTTTCCAACTATAAAGCTATTTTTAGAGACTAAGTGTCTCAATTCTCACTACAACATTCTGAATCCGACCAACCAACTCTAACACATCATAAACACTATAACCAACCTATGACAAGGCAAAATAGTAAATATAATGCAGATTCCACGGAACGACCGGCCGGGTCGTTATATTTTTTACAGTAGCCCAATTGGATGTATATGGATCGTTCCCTACCTCTCAATGGTCTTACTTGACATTCCGAGGAAGCTACCATAGACCCATTGAAAATGAGGTTAAACTTGTGGTTGAAAGTCACGAATAAGCTCCATTTTCCCTTAATCATTGTTACATTTTTTTTGTTTTGGTATGTGCCTCGATATTCAATTTCTATGAGAGCCATACTGATAGATTAAATGTGACGGTTATAGTTATTTCAGTGACATTAAATTTTGATAACAGATAACGAATCCCCCTTTTTGTGAATTATTTTCGGAATACATGGGTAAGAGAGTAATTCTTTTGTAAGTTATGAGATGTTCTCGACATTTGAATAAAAACATAATTTGGCTTTTATACTACTAAATTGTTGATCCGTTGTCAGGTAAGCGTGTTAGTTAGCTTTTTCATAGTTTTTTGTAATACAGTGAGTGGAGACTATTATATAACAATTGTAATTAATATATTTCACTGTACTAGGTATCTCATTCAAAAATGGGATAAAATAGGTGTCTTCCAAATTGATGGAAGATAGGACTTGAGTTAGTGAGGATTCATGTAGTCAGGCCCAACTTGCATCGTAATTCTTATTGTTAGTGAGGATTCTTGAATTACTAATATCCTAGGTGATCTAAACTTTACGTGCTAGCTACACCTTTCTAAACTACAAACGTGATTTTATTTATCAACAAGGGGGTTGGCAGTTAAATTGGTATGTTACTGGTGAAGCTATATATAGTTTTCATGTTGAACTCAAATGGAAGAATATAGCAAATAAATATAATTTAATTTAATTTTTGATTGCTTTCGGCTCTTACTCAGGCTCGGAGTTCTAAAAATTAAAATTAAGCCAAGGAAGCTTGTAGTATGTAGTGGAAATCAGGTTCGTGTAGTTTATGATTCTGATCCCGAGAAGATTTGGGTTTCTAGAAGAACACCTCGAAGTCCATTGTATCTAAGTCGTTACCCTATTTTTTCCCCCTCAAATGGCTTGATTTATATATTGAATTATAGGAAAGAAATCTTAATAAAAACTGCTCAAAAAAGCTACGAGACAAAGTTATCTAGGGAGGGGATTTGTGTTGTGAGGGATATGATGGGCTTCTTCAAAGTCTAACACACGGTAAGAGAGAACCATTTGATTGAAGCGTGCAATGAACATCTTCCCTGACGTCTATTCAAGGATTTAATGCATACTTTCTTTGGAGGCAGAAACAAGGATGAATTAAAGTAGCATTTAATGTAATTGATTTTTTGCACTCTATGTATATTAGGGTAAAAACTTATTAGCATTATGTATTTATAAAAAATTATTAAATACATTATATATGATTACACATTCACTTCTATTACTTGATCACTATTATAAATGCATACTTCTACTTAATATAATCTCTTAGTCATAATAAGTAAAACTATATCTGAATCTCATTGCACATAGCCCAAGTTCTTACGACAATTTTGTTTAACCAAATTCTGTCAAAGTTATTTTAAGAAGTACTCGGACTTCTGATAACCACGGAAATTGACTAATAATAATGATTAAATTTGTAATAAGAAAGTAATAAGAATGCGTAAAAGTAAATATATTTCAGTCGTGGTCTGAAAGTGTCCATACAAGTGATATTTCACCCCTTTTATAGGAAATTTCTTAATATAACGCCTACTCTTCTTAATGATTGAGCATTAATGACTAATAATATCATTAATGTAACGTTACAATAGGTAATCGTAATTGTTGCAAGAAGATTATGTAACGTTTGGCTCATTGATTGAAGATCTTTGAATCTGCCCTTTATTCTTCCTCGGTTCATTCTAACCGTGTCTCTTCAACTCCTCAATTAGATTGTGGCTCCCACATATAATTGTCTTGTGGTCATGTTGTTCCGTTCCTCTTTGTCTCGTACCTCTTTATAAATTTATGACCAGTTGTCATGTTTCTATTACTCCACATGGATCGCCTTGTCATCAGAAATATTACACGTGTGAAGCCTATTTTTTACGAATACAAATAGTCCCCCCACTTACCATTTATTTATCATTTAAATATTTGATAAGCGGATACTCATTTATGGCGGGAATATTTTGTCGCCGCTTCACTCGTACCATCGCATCCGTTTCTGAATGTATACGTCGCTTGTCACTTCCATTTAATTCTCTTGCCACGTGGAATTCTCTGATTAGTTCTACAATTATTCAGCGCCTTTTAGGTCTTTTTGCGGCTGCATCAGTCACGAAGTGACAGATTCAATTATGTTTTTCACATCACTATTTTTTCCATTTTTTGACGGTCACCTATGAGTATAAATACCCCTTTTCTTTCCTTTGCTTTCATGAAAAACTTCTAACTCTCTTTCACTGTTTGTAAATTCTTCTTTCTTGTAAACATGTCTTCCTCAAGCCAGCAACCCAAAAAAGTTATCATTGTAGATGAACTATCTCCTTCTTCTGCTCCAATCCGGAGTATGAGGGGTGGTAGACTAAGAAGTTTAAGTTCTACACCTTCCAGGGGTTATTCTTCTTCTCATATTACTCCTCTGCCATCTTCTAGGTCTAATATTTCTTGTCTTCTTAGAGGGCTAGGGCTTCTAGATCTTCTTCGAAGAGTAGGGAACCTAACGAACCACTTCGTGAACCGAGAGTCGATGAGATTGTTCCTGCCGAGTTTTCTTTTGTAATAGTGAGACCATTAGTAAACAACTTTCTTCCATGTCATCACATGATAGTGCTGACCTTTATCCTACCCAAATAACAGAGGGTTTAGTGTCACTCGTACGTAGAGATTGTTGTTGGAAATCTGATTTTCCAGTTGTAGTTCCTAATGATAACCAAAGAATAACCTCTTATATAATTCTGTCGATTCTTCAATGTTTGTTTGGGATGGATCAGTCCTCTTGTTTGGAGGGCAGTTACATGCCTTAGATATTTGGCCAACTTAGCTTCAGTTCCTTTTACTTTCCAGCATCTTATTCACCTCTATGCCCCGATGTTATTCCGCTGAGGAGTTTTTACTCTCGAGGCTAGGAGTAAAAGAGTTTTAGTTATACCTGACGATGACAAAGATAGAGGATAGTATGTTCGGTATGTTGCTGTCCCTACTACAGGTTTAGTAGATGAAGAAAATCTCCCCTTCCCTGAAAAGTGGAACTTTGCACGTGAGTACAATTTTTCTCACTTTCCTTCTTTATTTTCGATAAATTACCAGTACCGTGACTGTCTCTTTTTCTTTTGCAGCAACCATGGGAACCGTCGAGAATGTCTCTGATTTCCGTGATTGGGTAGAAAAATTACTGTTGATCGCTCCTATGGAAGAACGTTCTTGGAAGTACCTCTCATCGAGGTTTTGTTGGAAGGTAAAAACCCATGGTAAGGTTTTTTTTTATACTTCTTTTCTTTCTCTTTTCGAGCTTTTCTGATCCCTTTCATTTGTTAGGGTTTCCAGGTCGTGGAATCTCTGTTGCTGCTGTGTCTGCTTCAAAATTTTCTTTGGCTAAGGCCCAAGAAATCATTGTTAACTCCTCTTCGTCAAAAGGAAGGCAAGTGGGTCCCAGACCTTGGAGGATGAGGAAGAACAGGAGGAGGGTTCTCTGATTCGGAGGTCGCGAAGAAGGAGGGTCGTATCTGACGATGAGTTTGTCCCTGTTACTGATCCTCCCGTACCTGAATCAGAGCATTTCGCTCCTGAAGATGCAACTCCCTCTCTTGTTAATGAATCAATTGAACAACTGTTCCACCAAGGCTTTGGTACAGTTTCAGAGGAAGCATCTCTTGCTATTTTCCCTCTGTCTCCTCCTGTGGAACTTTCGTTTACTTCTCCCGTTACTGTTTCTGCTCCCCAGCCTATTCCATCTGTGGATCCTTCATTTACCCCTACTTCCTTGCCTTCTATCGTTGAAGTAGGATCTTCTAGTATTGGGGTGATGAAGCAAATAATGATAGAGGTTCCTGCGGGAGGCAGCCTCTTAAAGAAGTCAGGCCAAGCGGATGTATGGCTAAAGCCCCTGATAGGCCCGGTTGAGAAGTCTAAGCTGGAAAGTCACAACTCCTTAACTTGGATGAACGAGATTGTGCACTCGTCTCTAAAGGTAGACTCTATATCGTCCCTCCTTATGTTCATATCCTTTTCTGTATCTAACTTTTCCTTTTATGCAGATCAATCTTATTGGCACAGAACTAATGAAAAGAATCGTTCATACGGAGCAATTGGAAAATGATTATCATACCGAGGCCGGCAATTGGAAAGAGCAGTTCGAGAGTCTTCAGCTTGATATGGAGGTAGTAGAGGAGGAGAAATGTACCTTGGAGAAGCAGATCAAGTAATTGCAGCGGAACTGGCCATAGAGAAGGCATCATCAAATTAGGCAGGTAAGGATAAAAGTATCTTGGAGTCTTCCTTTGCGGAGCAGCTTTCCCATGCTACTGAAGAGATAAGAAGCTTGAAGGCTTTGTTGGATCAAAAGTAGGCTTACGCTGGAGAACTTGTGCAATCACTTACTCAGACCCAAGAAGACCTCCGTGAATCTTCAGACAAGATTCAGTTTCTGGAAAGATCCCTTGCACCTTTGCAGGCTTCTTATGATGCTGTCGTGGTTGAGAGAGATGAGCTAAGAGCCTATATCGAACAATGGGAGAAAGACTACGAGGCTCTTGAGGACAATGCAGTTAATGATGTTAGTTGGACTTATTGAATGCCCGACTTGACACATTGACGGAAATGGGCCAAGAGAATTTTGACTTAGAAGTTGAAATTTCCAAAACCAAGGAGACGATTGAAAAGTCTCGGCAGAGTCAAAATTTCTCATCACCTGAAGTTGAGGTCCCAACAGGTTATGAAATCGTACCTGATGAAGCTGCTGCTCAAGCCTTGCCATCTCAAGCCGTTCCTCGTATTGCTGAAGATAATCCCCCTAGTGTCTAGTGAAAGAGTTTATTGAACCCTGTCTTTTTTTCTTTTTTCTTTGGAACAATTGGTGGTTACCCCCGGTCCCATTTTAGGGTTAAAGTTTGGTTCTTGTAAGTCCCCAAATGACAACTTAGGGGAAACCTTGTATAAACAAATCTGGCTTAAACTAAGTTAATACTTAGTTTTTGCCATAATATTAATATTAATATTAGCATGACTTCGATATTTCGTGTCTTTTTGAAATAAGCACAATTTATAAAAGATGGCCTTTTTTATCGACACTTAATGAAGAATACGTCTCAACTTCATAATGGTGTTAACATACAAAAGAGAAATAGGAATTCACATGTTTTTTCTGAACAATGTTTTGAAGAAAGTCTGTCTTATTCGAACTTTCGTAACATTTTACATGTGTTTGAGTATCGTCTATAACTCTTTTATAACTGTTTTCTTTACAACATATTTTGAATAAAGACAAGGGTATGTATTTTTACCCGTAACTATTTTCCTTTACAACAAATTTTGAATAAACACAAGGGTATGTATTTTTACCCGTAACTAACATCCTTCTTTTAACCTAAACATTCGTTTACATTCACGAACATGTTTTTTGTAGGTTTTTCAATCAAGCTTTGTTTTTTTGTCTTTGGCTCTTTCATTTTGCTCATAACACTTGACTTGTTGGGGAAAATGGATCTTTAGGCTTGAGCTTTGACTCTTTTGATAGTCTTCTTTGCTTCTTTTTTGCCTTCCACACTGTATAGTCCCCCAAGTGTTTGAGCTTTGAAGAATGAAATCTCGTGCACTTGACTATTCCTTTCTTGTGGTACTTTTTCCGAAAAGGAAAAACATACATGACTCGAAGGTATATAATTTAGATGATGACTGCTTAACCCTTTAAAACATCCATCAGAAAGTTGTAACCCTAGACCAGGAATTCAGTTACTTCCTTGTGTCTATGCAGGTCTAATATCATCATCTGGTTATGGGTTAGCTTTTTGCCTATCATCTAAAATGGTTAGTATAATTTTAACTGTAAAAAAATGAAATCGAACGTAATGATACCTGACCGTGGGTATTCCTTTTCCTTAGAAGTAATATTTCTTCAAATGCCAGGGACTTTGTAGGGTCCTTCCCAATTTGGATTCAGTTTCCTGCACCGACCTCCTTTGTTGATTGGAAGACTTTTTTAAGGACGAAGTCCCTAATTTTAAAATATCTGAGGTGAGATTTTCTATTGTAATATCGCTCTATAATTTGTTTCTGAGATGCCATGCGTATTAACGCATCTTCTCTCCTTTGCTCGAGCAAATCTAGATTTGTTCTCAACTCGTTGTCTTTTTTCTCTTATGTTGTTGTTGTGAATCCCATGCTTGGTTCACTAATTTCCACTGGTATTAAAGCTTCTGAACCATAAACAAGCGCGAATGGGGTTTCTCCTGTGGCTGTTTTTGCAGTAGTTCTATAAGCCCATAATATTGCCGGTAGCTCTACAGGCCAATTTCCCTTAGCTTTTTCCAACAGTTTCTTCAAATTGGTGACAATGATTTTTTTCGTTGACTCCGCTTGCCCATTAGCCACGAGATGATATGGTGAAGAAGTGATTTATTTGATTTGCTAGTTTTGAAAGAATTTTGTGATTTGTGAGCCTATGAATTGTGGGCTATTGTCACATACGATTTCCTTTGGTACACCAAAACGGCATATGATGTTTCGCCATATGAAGTTTTTCACTTCTTATTCTCGCACCTGTTTAAAAGCATCTACCTCCACCCATTTTGAGAAATAATTTGTTAATACAAGTAAGAATCGTACCTTTCCTTTAGCTAGAGGAAGAGGTCCTACTATATCCATCCCCTGTTTCATAAACGGCCATGGCGACATAACTGGGTGGAGCAATTCTGCTGGTCGATGCATATTGTTAGCATATTGCTGGCATTTATCGCATTTAGCTACGAAATTCTCAGCGTCTTCTTCCATTTTGGGCCAATAATACCCTACTCTGATTAGGGTTTTGACTAAAGACCTTGCTCCTCCATGGTTTCCACAATGGCCTTCGTGTAACTCTTTCATTACGTATTCAGTTTGATTGGGTCCAAGGCACCTTGATAGGGGACCTCCAAACATTTTGCGGTATAGGATATCACGAACTAGGCAGTACCGTGTTGCTTTTCGACGAAGTGCCACTACTAGACAATAGACCTATGGCAACGATTTTTTTGGCAACGGTCATAGAACTGTTGCTATAGAGTACCTATTGCAACACTTTTAACCGTTCCAGTAGACTCTCCGTCCTATTGGGACACTTCTAAAGTAAAACTGTTGCAATAGTCAAATAATCGTTTCCATAGATTTCTCTATTGCTACGGTCACTATAACCGTTGCTATAGAGTGTTCTTTGGTAACGATTTGATGAAAAAATGATTTATAGCGACGCTTTTCAGTTCCACCTTATTTCCCTCCTACCTTTTATTTTCCCAAACCTAGCTTATGTCCAATGTCCTTCAGAACTAAAAAGGAAAAGGTTTATAAAAACCTCCTTTAAATTTCTCAAAACCATTCTTTCCTCGAATACATCAAACCCATAGCTCCGGCGAAATCAGTTCCAGTACCTCTAGCGAAGGCATCCCTCCGACGAGGCTACATATCTGGAAAGGCGTAACCTTCCCAAGGCTTCCTCTCATTTCTCTTTGCTAGAACCCTAATATATTTCACTCCTCCGGCAAACAGGGAAGATGCCGAGCCATGGACTTTCCCAACACCTCGAGTCATCCTCCTTTTGCATACTCGTGAAATCCTGTCAGCATCTTACTCCAACAAATAAAGAAGACCCCTGAGGTAGCAATTGCTGCTTAGATTTTCTGAATGCCCTCGTTACTAGGACCTAGTCACCTAGGGTACCAAGGTCTCTTTCTCTAATCTTCTCCATTATTTTTGCTACCTCGTTTTTGCCTTTGAAAATCTTTATACTTGCACCTGTTGTTTTGATTTCTCATTTGTGTGAGGAATTTTGCATTCCTTAAACTGCGGATAAACTTTTTTGGAACAATTTCTTGAAGTCAACTCTTGTAATGTTGCTTCGAAGTTCAGCAAGGATTTATTTAATTTAAGTTCTTATGTCAAGTTGTTAAATATTATACTCTTAGATATTCAACTGCTTATTAATGCATTTCGTCATCCAAAAAAATTAAATACGAGTGTACCATGGATGGTGTCTCTTAAATTCTTTTTCGTAACTGTGCTAGTTGAATTGGTTGATGAAGTGCACCTGTGGCTTCTATATACTTCAATTTTTCTTGTACATTTAGTTCCAAGCTATAAATAATTAGAAGTAAGAAATTGTTGGAGGATCTTAGGGATAGTAAACCATGTCTAGTATGATAACAATACATTGATATAAGATAAAAAGCTGATGTATTATAGTGAAGATTCATGATACTCAGAGTTATAGGTAATTGACTAGAGAAAACAGTTGGATAATAGTGTAATTGTTAAATTATTGAAGACTTATGCTACGACTAATGATAGGTTGCACAGATTAAAGTAGGAGTTCAGAGGAAGTATATGGTAAAAAGTAATAATTGTTTGTTGTTGCTTGATGTCAAACTAAAATCATTGTTATTGGAATATTCGAGATAATGTATAAATTCTAAAGTTTAAACCTTTAAATTACTCTCACGGATTCATCTTAGTAATTCTTTAACCTTTGGTTTCATAGGCATATCACAATTTCTTAACAGAGTATGTGAACAATTATGAGCTGAAAGAATTATTATATTCTTATTTCTTCCATCATTTTCTGATGTTATTTTATTGTTTAATTAGTAGAAATCTAGCCATCTATATACTGAAAGTAGAGCGAATTGTGATTATATTAACTACTAGTTAGTATAGACTAGAAGGAATTAATGAAGTGGTATTCTTTAGCCATGCCTTTCAGATTGGATATGAATTGTCAGTTGAGGCAAACTCGCTCAAAAAGATTACTACAAGAAGAGCTGAGAGCTTCCACGCTACCTGTGTCATTCTTGACAGGTACTCACTATTATTATATCCTTCCACAAAAGAATAACCACCTATTAACAGAACCTTGTTTGTGAAATATTTTTGTTATTGTTGGACACTGGCTACAATAGCAGTGTTTATGACTTGTGCTATTTATTTTTGTCTTTTGCCCAAAATAGGTGAACTTGACAACTTTTATTCTGATCTTTCAGTATTGAAAAGGGGTGGCAAATGGGTGGGTTGGGCTGAATTTGGGCGGGTCAAGATGGGTTAGGTCAATAAATGGGTCATTGTCCAACCCAGCCTAAAGTGTTGGGTTAAGATGGGCTGAGTCAAGATGGGCTAAACAATGGGTCATAACCCAACCCGCCCAACTTGACCCATATTTTTGAACCATGCTCATCTTGCATTAAAAAATCTTTTTACCTTAAAATGGGTAAGTTGAAAAATATTTTGCGGGTGGGGGGTAAAAAAAACAGAAAATTCAAAATACAAAATAAAGTATAAAAAAAATTTTGAGGGGGTTTGCGCGGGGGGAGGGGTGGTGCACAAAAACAAAACAAAAAAATAAAAAATAAAAAATACAAAAAATTAATTTTTTTTGGGGTGGGGGGTGGGGTTGGGGTGGGTGGTGCAGAAAAATTAAAAAAACAGAAAATTAAAAATACAAAAAAAA